>JACAGA010000006.1:17677636-17756710 GCA_029231665.1 Morus indica
TCACTTGAAGTTTTAAAATTTATGCCACTGCATTGACGGTATTAGAAATTCTAATTAAACTAATCATTTTTATTAGAATAATAGATATCAGATCTAATATGTCATTCCTTAAAATAAAAAAAAAAAAAGAAAGGGTCTGTTGACGCCAGAATCTGGCACACCGGCCGGCCCACCGGCCGAGGTATTGTTCGCTCTGGGCCTGCCTGTGGCTCAGCCTGCCTATGGCTAGGCCTTCTGCCTGGGCTAGGCCCTCACGGTTTTGTCCTTTCTCAAAAGGCGCCTCGGTTGATATGAGGGGTTTGCCTTCGGGTACTTATGCACCTCTAGGCCCCCATCTCCAACCGATGTGGGACTCTTGGCATACAACAATGCCCCCCGAGACGGGGGACTAGGGAAGAGGTCTGGCGCTCAAGGCACCCGGCCCTCCTTCTAGCGCCAAAAATGTTGGAACAAAATTTCGTCCAACACTTATCCAACGTCCCTCGAGTAATAATTCGTATTGAATAAGCAAATTATCTAAGGAAAATGGAAGAACAGTCGGAGAACACAAAGAACCTCTAAAGGAATAACAAAAATAAAGTGAAGACAATAACAAGGAATTGTATTCAGAAATAAGTGTCCCTTTTTCCTCTCAAATTGAGAGAATTTATAGTACATTAGGATTGTGGGAGTTTAATTCTCCCATTAATTCGAGAGTTTATTCTCTCTTAATTACAATGAGGCTCTTTACCTTTTTGTGAGTTAAAACTGATAAATAATTAATGAGAATTAACTTTCAACCATTCAATGTCTTCAATTAACGTCGGTTACTTCACTTGATAACATAACGCGACCTTTGAACTTTCGGCTCGGGAGAGCTTGGGCTCGGGAGCGTTTGGGCTCGGGAGAGCTTGGGCTCGGGAGAGCTTGGGCTAGGGAGCGCTTGGGCTCGGGAGCGTTTGGGCTCGGGAGAGATTGGGCTCGGGAGCGTTTGGGCTCGGGAGAGCTTGGGCTCGGGAGAGCTTGGGCTCCAACGAGCCTTTAAATTTATTGCACATTTAATGATTCCGGAAATGCTACCCAACAGGGTCTATATATTAATAAGAGGAGTCCAGGTCTGGATTTGCACTCTGATATTTGAGGACGAGATTTTAACTTTATCGCTGTCATTACACTTTTTAAGGTCTCGTTCATTTCATTGATTCGAGTTTAAAATTTGAATTTTGTTACAGTAAAAAGCTCTCAGAAACAGTCACATTTAACTTTTTTATTACAGTAAAAAGCTCTCACATAAAGTCACATCTCAACTTAAATTAAAAATTCGAATCAACAAACTAAACATACCCTTTATCATCATTATCAAGTTTTAATCTGTTTTGTTTTCTTTACTCGTATCAACGCATACATCACAATTCATGCATGAATTCATAAATTAAGTAGGTATTCCTAGTGTTGAATTAAGAAATGTCATTTTTTTAAAGATTGACTGCAGTTTTAATTGATTTTTGATAACTTATATATTGCTCTTGGTAAATTATTAATTAGTCAATCATTAATTTACCAAGGTTTAATGTATCAATTTTCAATCACGTAAATTATTGATTTCATGAATTTTTAAAAAATGGTATTTTTTTTTAATTATCAAAACTAAGAACCTTTTCCAAAAGTGTGTTTTAGAAAGAACTCAAATTTTTTGTCTAATTTTAGTGTGCAAATAAGTGTCTAACTAATCATATCATGTCATTATATATAAAATTTAAACTATTTTTTAACTAAAGTCTCGTTCATTTCACCGATTCGAATTTTCAGTTTTAGATTTCTACAGTATAAAGCTCTCAGAAAATGTCCCATGTAACTTTTTTTGCTACAGTAGAAAGCTCTCAGAAAATGTCACATCTCAACTCGAATTAAAAATTCGAATCTGCAAAGTAAACGAGACCTAACTCTTTTATACTTATCATGGGATAACACGTACAAGAGTGGATCCAAAATTAACAAAAGCCATATATACGAGACGCCAGCACTTCTGTCCTCATTGCTGTCCGCCACTAAAATTTTTGAGGGCTTGTTCTTTTGATATTTTTGAGTTAGGTAACTTGAGTGTAGATTTTGAGTTGAGTTTGAGTTATAACTTAAGTTGAAATTGTAACTTGAGTTTGTGTTTGGTTGTGTACATTTGAGTTAGTTTGAGATAATAATCTTTTTTGAGTTTGTGTTTGAGTAAGTCAAAACTTAAATTTGTTTTTAGATAGTATTTTAATAAAAACTCAATGCTGATGAAAAATTTTAATAGAGTATATGGGTCTAGTTTTATTCGTCTTTTCGTTGTCAACGCATAGAAAAAAAAATCATCTCAATCAGAATTAAAACGAAAAAGTTATATCATTTTTAAGAATAGAAAAAATAGTATTCATTAACTTGAGTTCGAGTTTCTGAACTCGAGTTGAATGGGAAACTTGAACTCGAGTTTTAGTTCTAAAGTCGAATTCAAACTTCAGTTCAAACTCGAGTTCAATCTCAAAAAAATATGAACTTGAATAAAGTTATAACTCAAGTTACATTTTTTTAAGTTTTTCACTCAAACGAACAAGCCCTAAGTCATTCATGTCATCTGTTATTGAACTACCGAAATGGAGTCAAAGGAAACAGAAGTGTAGATTTAGGCTATATATATATATATATATATATATATATATATATATATATATGTTTCTTAAAGAAAATGGGGGCGAACCATCCACACGGTGCTAGTTGCGTGAAAAGAACTTATTTCATTTTTGCTAGAAGAGTAACTTATTCAATTTATTAGTTCATTTCCTATTCTACCCTTTTTTTTTTCGTCTATAGAAATTTCCTATTCTACTTCTACACACATGGAAGACGTATCATTATTCATGTCAATTTATAATTTAGGCATTCTCATTGATTTTCTTTAGTTTTTCTCTCTTTTAAATACAAAATGCTAGATTCCTATCACTGGGGAGCTAAGATTTTGTGAGGGAAATGCAGCCTGTGGGCCCAAATAAAATATTCGAAAAGAGTTAGCAGTTATAAATGTAGATGGGAAAAGGGACCCAAATTTTGTATATGCTGTGTGAGTATGATTGACAATGTTTTTTTCTTTATGAACAATGTTATAAGACACTAATGGTGTTGATCATTGTCGACTAATAAAAAGTGGATTCGGTAACATGAAACTTATTTACTACATGTTCTTTAGCACCCTAATCAACATTTTAATCATAAGAGACTGTCAAATATCTAATGAAACTAGTAGCGAAAAAAAAAAAATCTAGAATGAAGTAAATATTTTGCGATTTTACTATTTATGTATATATATTATGGTAAGATTTGAGATATCTTCTTCTCTTTCATGATTTTCATAATTCAAATATTCGTTTGCAGTTGAAAAATGTGTCACCTACAAAAGTACTATGTTAGGGACTATTCTTGGATCTGATTATCTGAAGACTATTCTTGGATACTTAACTCAAGAGGATTTGATATTTAAATTCCGATGTGGAATATTCAATTATGATTGTATGTATTGTGCATATTTTAATGTAATTTATTTACTTCTATGTATCACTATCTCCGATTTATAGACTTGTATTTCTTTTCTGGAAAAGGAAAATGGATTTAAAAGCATGAACAGATAATATAGCAAATTATCCTCTTTTTTTATTTTTTTTATTTTTTATTACTTATGCCATGCTTTGCCAAAATGATATTTACTCGTTTCGCATTCATTACAAAGGAAAGTAATAAATTTCATTATTTTGGAATTTTAACTAACCTCTACCAGTAGTCCTTACAAGAACAATGCCCGTTACTGAAACGATGTAGACACTTCGAGTCTGTCACGTATATTTCGCACCCGTATGTCTTAGAGATGTACTTTGCCGTCTCATGGCAATTTCCGCACATTCTTACGCTTTTAACGATTCTTATGCATTGAGCTTTCCTTGGGAAGCCAATGAGTGCAAAAGCAATCGCAATCTTTTCACAGTGTACCCGACCGACCTCTTCTTTCTCTTCTTCCTCAATGCAAAGCCCCTCATGAAAACCGGATTTACTCGCTTTTCCTGCTATGTCATGTATCCAAGGATAGAGATAAGGTTCAGATTGATCACCGTTGACAAATGTGTAAACTCTATTTTGCAGTTCAATCCAGCATCTACCCAGATGCCTTTTCGTGGCGTTCTCTTTTTCAAGCTTTCTCATTTTCGGATCATTCTCAGATTTCGCAACTAAAGCATCCGCCTGCGCTCTTAAGCGCTGAATCAAGTAATTCCCTGGTTCCAAGTCGAGTATTTTATCCAGAGCACGCACAGTGAAGCCAATGTTTCTATGATTCCTACTCGCTGTGAGTAAAGCAGCCCAGACTGAGGAGTCTGGTTCCACTGGCATATTTTCAATGAACTCCATTGCTTCTCCGAGCCTACCTGGACGGCCATACAAATCCACCACAGCCGCATAGTGTTCTAGACCGGGAACAATGTTATAATCTTCGGTGATGCTAGAGAAAGCTAGCCTCCCCTTGTCCACTAGACCAGAAAGACTGCATGAATAAATAATACTTAAAAAAGTTCCTCTATTTGGTTTCAATCCTGACTTCTTCATGTCATCAAAGAGATCAAGAGCAGCATTCGATAAACCATGCAAGACATAACCGGCGATAATGGAGTTCCAAGTGATGACATCTTTTGATAACATTCTATCAAATATAGTCCTCGAATATGTCATATTTCCTGCCTTGGCATAAGTGTCTAGTAATGAATTTGCCACAGGAAGTTCAGAGTCTAAGACTCTACGTAGTATGCAACAATGAATCTCTCTTACCTTTTTTTCTGCAAGTAGATTTGCACAAGTAGGCAATACACTTAACATGGTAACCAAATTGGGACTAACACAGTAGGACTGCATTTGTCGAAATATCCCGAGTGCCTTGTCTTTTTCCCCAACATGTAGGTAACCGGCAACGAGAGAGTTCCATGATGCAGTGTTTCGTTTGACTTTGCCATCTTTTTCCATCCTTCGAAAGAGATCCATGGCTTCGTCCTCGTCACCATTCTGTATATACCCCGAGATCATCACATTCCATGTGATAACATTAGGTGCTACATCTGATTCCTGCATTTTCATGAAGAGTTCACAAGCCTTACCACAGTAACCAGCTTGGCAATAACCACCAATCAACGAGTTCCAAGTGAAAACATCTTTCTCTATGATCATATCAAACACCTCTTGAGCAGCTTCCAATTCCCCACACTTGGAATACATGTCAATGAGTGAATTTCCGACTAAAACATCGTCAATAAGACCAATCTTAATTGAGAAGGCATGGATTTCCAGCCCTTTGCCAAGTGATTTTAGAGATGCACAGGCTGAAACTGCGCTTGTAATCGTAATTGCATTTGGTTTCACTCCAGCCAAAAGCATCTCCTTGAACAAATCCAATGCCTGATTTCTCCTGTTATTTTGAGCAAATCCTGAGATCAAAGATGTCCAAGTAAACACATCAGGAACTATCCCTAAACTTTCCATCTTCTTCATCAGTCCCATGGCAACATCAGTTTGCCCCAACTGGTTATAACTAGCAATCATTATGTTCCAAGTTACCAAACCCGGTTCAGTCCCTTCTTCTCTCGCTGCATCAAACAATCTAGTAGCTTCTTCCATCCGACCATTCTGGCAAAACCCGGATATAATCGCATTCCAACTGACCAAGTCCCTCTTATCCATACTCTCAAAAAACCTCCTTGCCCAATTCAGTTTCCCATATTTCGCATACACAGCCAAAATCGAATTGCTGACGCGAATAGAACCACAAAAACCACACCGAACCACCATCGAATGTATCACCTTGGCTGTCTTGAAATCCCCGCAGTTCCCACAAGCCTCGAGGATCTTAGGCAACAGAAATTTATCGGGAAGCATACCATCTCCCATCATCAAGTAAAAAAGCTTTAAAACTTCCTTCCACCTCTGCTCTCTAGAGCACGCACCGATCATGGCCGACCAAGTGAACAAGTTTCTCTCACGCATTCCATCAAACACCCGGCGTGCGTCGTGCAAGCAGCCACATTTCGCGTACATACTTACCAACTTAGTCTCAACAAACGGGTTAACGTACTGGACCACTCCCATCATCCGAGCATGGAGCTTTCGACCCAACTCAATACAATTCGTATCGATACAAGACTGAAGTAAATTCATATAAGTTCTGGGTTTTAGTTTTACCTTCGACCCACGTTCGGCAATGGCGTCGAGAGCCGCGACGGCGTCGCTGAGGCGTCCGTCTCTGCAGAGCTTATCCAAATGGGAGTCGAAAGAGATGGTCGTTGAGAATTCAGATGGCTGAATAATACCAGCTTTAGTGGGAATTGTAGGCGGTACTGGAGGAGGCTTTAAGTTGCAGGGAATTACTACGTTCTCCATTGTCGGAGTTTCTAAAGCTTTTATTTTTATTTTTATTTTTTATTCTCTGAGTCTAACATTTTCCAGTTTATTATCGCCTTTTGTGGTCAAGATTCAGCCGTTTGTTTTGCCACTCGCAACTCAGGTCTTAGCTTACTGCTAATGTAGTTTTCTGGGAAACGACATTTTTACGTTAAAAACGAAGTTCTTTTTTCTGTTTTAGAGCAGAAAAGATAAAATGATATGGTTTGAAATTCGTTTCAAAATAATTTTATTTTTTTATATGAAAATAGAAATAAAAATATTTTAAATTTTAAATATAAATTATTTTTAAAAATATATTTAATAATTTTATTAAAAAATTATTTTTAATATAAAAAAACTTATTAATGTCTTTTTTTTTGTTTGAAAAGAAAAAAATAAAAATAAAAAATAAAAATAATTAAAATTTATTTTTTATTTCTCTCACATTTATACTAACTTAAAAAATTATTTTTATTTTTATTTTTTATTTTTAATTATATCAAACGCCGTTTTTATTTTTATTTCTCAAAAAATGTGAAAAATAAAAATAAGAATAACTCCAAACACGACAGAGATGACCTTAGAATGAACTTTTTTATTTTATTTTAACAAATGTTTTTTTTAATGAGTAATATAGTAATAATAAATTTTATTAAAAATAAGTGCGTGAAAAGTAAATTGAGAGGTGTATATTATAGACGCAACTTTTTGAGCATTCTATTATTTTGATTTCTAAAGTTTTAATTTTGATAAATTATTTTTTAAACTTTTTACTTTTAATCATTTTAGTGCTTGCACATCAAAATTGACAATGTTTTTCTAAAATTTTATATAGATGATCACATCCCAAATGAAAAATAGCTGAGTTTTTCATCTATTTTTCACAGAAATAATTTTATTAAATGTTTAATATTCTTTTCATTGTTTTTACAAATCACTAAAAACTAGAACAGTTTACATTTAGCATGACTATTTCTATAACAAAATTCAGTTACTATTCGCCTGGGACGTGATAATCTTTGAAAATTTCACAAGTCATTTCTTAGGAACTATATATTGTGGAGGCGTGGCCTCAAGATTATTATGCAGGGACTTAATTAAGTGGTTAATTAAAGTTTAGGAGAACCAAAATGACATATACCGGGCTAATTACCTTTTTTTCTTGGCCATTTACTACCGCACAGAAAGAAAATTATTGAACTTACCCTTAAAAGTATATGAGTCTTAATTTTTAACACTTATTAATTAGTACTCTTTTATTAATATAATATTTGACTAAAAAGAGTATTAATTAAGAGTAAAAGAGTAAAAATTAAGATCTATGCACTTCTTAAGGAATATTTGTCAAGATTTCTCTTTACAGAATAATACAAAATGTCTAAAAATGTATAGTGTTTTATTTAATTACAAAAATGTCCAAAATTAAGGACGTTTTAACTCTTACAAAATGAATTATTAACATTTAATAAAGAAATTTTAAAAGAGAAAATATCACTTAACAATCACGAAACTAAGAATCATCTTATATAAATATATATATATATATATATTTAAAAAGACCATCTTATGTATTTATTTCATTTAAAATGGAAGTAAAAATCTTTGGATTTTTAAAGGGAAGTTAAATGCTGGTATAATATCGAGAGAAGGAAACATATTACAACTAAGTTCGCATCCGATAGTCCTGCTTTATAATTAACTTATTTGTTATCTCAATTTGTCATTAAAAAAAAATAAAATCATTTTAGTACGTTATGTCACAGACACCTTGCGTTTTCAAAAATGTTAAAAAGGCATTTTCACATTTTAATTAAAAGCATCATCTTACGTAAGGTAGAATTTTGGACATATATATGCATGAAACATTTGTTATTGATTAAACTTTTTTTTCCCACTAAATATGTTATAATCTCCTTTTTTTTTTTTTTTTTTTTTTGTAAACAATCAAACTGCATGCATCCCACGAAATCCCCGAATAAGAGATTTCAAAAAATCTTTTTACACCAATATGTTAAGCTGCAATTCCTTTAGTGTTCATTTAGTTTGTGTATTTAAAATTATTCTCATTTTACGTGTATTTTTTTTAGAGAAAAATACTATAAAAAATTATGAATCATCATTCAGAATTAATAATGAATATAAAAAATAAACGGGCTTTTAGAGATCTTCCTTCTTCAGATACTGTTTTTCTTTCCATGAACAGTTAAATCATTATGTCTACCATCCTCATATGCTCGTCATTAGGTAATATAGATGACGTGAATACATACTGCTGGTGGTTTGATGGACACCGGGGTTAACGATCACTGCTTTGCCAATCGCTCTCCCAAACAGCCTAGAATTGTCGAATAGCCCTCCTAATGTAGCTGAACGGGACAACATGGACCTCCTCTCTTGTCCGCCGACGTTCCCAGGACCGATAGGCGCTCGGCAAGGCCACTCCTCGGCCACACACTGTGGGAAATGTTAAGGGAAGGATGCTGCGTACACAATCTCCTATTTGGAGTCATCTGCACCTCCATTGGAGATGGTACGACTTGCATGGATTAATGACATCAGTACATGAACCTGATAAGACTGTACAACCGTACAAGAGAGCCCCATATGAGTCATGCGCCCAACCTCGATCCAACAACAAACTATAAATGCGCCACATATATTTATTAAGGTATAGAGAACTTTTCCGCTTAATTTCATTTGTTGTTTCCGATCGGAACACTAAGTGAATAATTAGTTTATGAATTCAAAAATATGATTCAAAATTATTTTCAGTTTACATGTGTTTTTTATGAGAGAAAATATTATAACGAGACACAATTCATAATTTAAATTATGACACAAATTCTCATATCAAACACATATTAAGTTGAGCGTCAGAGAATCATTGGCAGACACCACACAAGTATCCCGACTCTAAAGCCCACTTACTCATTGGTGCAAGATAGTGATATTCTCGATCCCAGATGGAAGAACAACAGACCAGAGAGTCTGACCAATTCCGATAGAGAAAGAGAGTTTGAACACCATGCGTTGCTGCACGTGATATTGTGTCAGATTTAAACATCGACACATACATAGAATGCTTACAATAATTTCTCAACTTCAGCTATTATAATAGTGTTTATAATGTTTACAATAATAGAATATTTACCATATGAATTATCATAAGTGGTGAGTTAATTATACCAGTTTCAAGCTCGACTCTGACATGTTTCCAAGTGGGCCAATAAGGACCTCTATGAGTCCAAATGAACTATTTGCCCGGGTCTCAACATGATAAGCTTGGAAGTGAAATCTTATTGGTAAGTATCACGTGCAAAATTGTTTATCCTAAGTCATAGTCAATGCAAACTCTCCTCCATGTCACGTCAGTACTATATGTGACTGAGATGAAATCATTCGTGTTGGAAAAACTTGATTGTCAATCGACTCTTAGGATATGTTTACTTTACATTAAAGAGAAAAAAGAAAGTGTAGATTGATTATCGTTCTTATTTAATAATGTGTAATGAGAAAAGAGAATATCAATTCTTTACACTCTTTTAATATTGATTCTCTATTAAAGAGAATGAATGCTAAATTTATTTATCTACCGAATTATATAGTCAATGATTATCAAATTATATAAAAGGACATTTTAGTGATTACATTCATAATATTGTTATTCTTAATTTTAGTAAACATAAGAAAGGAAATGAGATTGTTACCTATTACACCATCTAATAAAGAATTATTATATAGTCAATGATTATCAAATTATATAAAAGGACATTTAAGTGATTACATTCATAACATTGTTATTTTAGTAAATATAAGAAAAGAAATGAGATTGTTATCTATTACACAATCTAATAAAAAAAATGAATGATCCTTAATTCTATTATTTTATTTTTTTTTAAATTCCATGACTTTTTCATTGTGTTCTTTTACTTTTTGGTAAACGCGTCTTTAGTTAATGGAAAATTTTTTACAATCACACAAACTATTCTTCACTGTCAATAACCACAATACACTCACACTTTTCCCAAATTTAATTACAGATAGAAACTTAAGGGTTGTTCTTTTATAACAAAATTCAAAAAAAGTTGAAACTAAAGGTATAATTTTATTCAAGTTCACGTCCTTTTAAGTTCCAACTTTATTCAATTTTACTCAACTGTATTCAAGTTATAACTTTAATTCAAGTTATAATTCAAATTTAACTCAAAAATTACACTCAAGTTTCACTCCAAAAAAACAGGTCTATACTTGAAGTGATTTTAAACTGGACAAGTTGAAACAAAGCTACAAAGCTCCCACTGATGTGGGACAAAGACACCCTTTTTATTTAGCTGAAATCTTAATCAATGCCACCTTGTATGGTACACAACGAAAAAATAGATTCTCTTGATGCCACTGCCTTATTTCAATCAATAAGAGGGAAAATGTTCAATAACATCTGTTAAGAAAAGAATTTAACTAGAAATAGAAGCCAATATTTAAAGTGCTTCTGACTGACACAACAAGTTGAAACAAAAGCTCTAAATTCCTTACATAGCCTTTGGACTCCTTCCACTTTGCTTCATAACTGATGTCGGACAAAAGCACCATTTTTATTTTGCCAAAGCCCTAACAACTGACTAATCCGTCTTGGTACACAATAAAAAAAAAAAAAAAAGTCCTGTTTCCATTTTCAGTAAAACTTAAATAAATTGTAAGTGCAGTCACAACAAGTAGTAAACAAAAATAAATACATATAAATAAAATAAAAAAGACAAGTTAAATCCTATCCTCCATATACAATATACAAAAACTCATGACCTAAAAGAATCAACAAAAGAAAAAAGATCTTAAAAAAACCAGATTCTCGTCCGTTTGTTAAAACCTAAGTAAAAAAAATATAAAGGAGTAAGAGCAGCCACAACAGATAGAAATAAAAATAAATTAATACAAAAAGATAAATAAAATAAGAAGACATATTAAAATATCCTATTATCCATTCATACAAATATACAAAACATGACGACCTAGAAAGAATTAACACAAGAAAAAGATCTAAGAAGTAGCAAACAACCCTCTGAAGGTATGCTCCCTGGTTATGGTGATGGCGAAAATGACTTCTGCCATGCACATGACTCATGACCTCATGACATTGGGATTAGATTTCATCGCTCAATCTCTACCGCGCATGTGTCAACTCGAGTCGATTAGACTTGAAGACTATCAACCAAAAAGACCATCCAGAACGATTCAACAGCCCAAGTTGGCTAGAAGACAATTCAGATCCAATAATTTTATTGTTGAAGTCAGATATTATTTAACTTTTCTTAGCTAACCCTTGCATGTATTTCAATTATAGCTCGTAATTATAATCTACTAGATCATATACAAAGTCCGATGGTATTTCTCATTTCTCATTTATATTTAATAGATGACTTTTGACCTTGTACAACAGCAAGCTCCATTTTTTTTTTCTTTTCTTGCTAGTATTTCCATGTGAGGAAGGCGATACAAATGAAATAAGTAGCTCCAACTGAGAAATCACCTTTTCTTTTAACACCGCAATATAGTCACCTTCATTAGCTGCGCTTGAACTCTCATTCACCTGCGTCTGAAAAGAGAGAGTGTGTGAGAGAAATTCTTATCCTATTAATTTATGAAATATGAGGAGATTGAGCTCATTTTGTGAAGATAATGATTTGATTTAAAATCTAATATTTATCACCTAATTTGGATTTTGTGGAGTTAGTTTTTGCATATCAGATTTGTGTGTGAATCTTATTTAAATTTCAACTAACAAATAACGTCTGTTTTAGTTCAAATGCATTTGAATGACAGGATCAGCTATTCAGTTTGCACGAAACTGCCATATACATTTTTCTCTGAATGCTTCGAAGCTTCAACATTCTATTCGCACGAAACTGCTAGAAGAAAATTAGAAATTGGTTGCCTTAAAAATTGAAGATTTCTAGCAGCAGAATTTCACATTTCAAGATGAGAAATATTAATATCACTCTTCTTTGTCACTGTTTGACACGTAGACTTTATGAACATACTATATTATCATTTAAACAGAAAATGAAATAAAGAGTGACAGAAGAACGATATTAACATTTCTCTTTAAAGATTGGACCATGAAAAGATTTGAACCTAGGTCAAATAGAATGTATCTAGACCTTTCTATACCTAGCCTTAGCTAATTATTTAAGGAAATCCTATTGTGATGCTCGAACTCAGAGCTTGAGAAAGACAGAGAAATCAAACATTCTTTCGGCTTTGGCACTCAACTCTCACACCATGTTGCCTTAGTGCATTCAACAATCCAAAGTAAGTTCAAGAAGGAACCTAAGGCGGACTACGCTTAGAATACGTCAGTTCGGCCGAGGGCGAGCATGTAGCTTAGAGTATGTTAGTTTGATCGAATGCATCTTAAAACTTGGAGTAGGATGAGGAGTTTGAAGACGAGTCAGAAAGAGACATCATAGATACAATATTGGAGGAGTTTCTTAGCATTCTTATAATTACAATATCTTGTAACTATAATTCAGAGAGAGTGAAGTCCTTTTATCTGCTGTGATTAATATCAATGGTTTTTTTCTCGAGGGGTTTTTAGAAGCGTTAAATAACCATATTATTGCTTCGTTTATTTATTTTCATAGTAATTTAAGAGTATTTAAGGGAGAGATGTGAGGTGGAAAAAAAGATTTAAGAGTATTTTTGAGTTTTTAGTAATACTTAAAACTTAAATTTTCAAATTATGCTATAATCTATTAATTTTTAAAAATATGCTATTATTTACTAATCACTCTATCAATAATGCTATATCTCTCTTTATAAAAAAAGAAAAAAAAATTCGAATGAAGTAATAATGGAAGGCGTACTCACAGAGAGGAATACTAATGGATTTCGCCTCCGGAAACCAGAATACCAAGAGTTGTATGTGTAGGGTTTGGCTTCCTTCCTATATTCGGAATAAATAATCTCGTCTTGTAGTACAAAAGCATAAAAGGAAAGTACATTTGCTAATGGGGAGAAGTACAAGTTATTTACGCCACATGAAACGCAAACCATTGGAGAATCCTTTAAAGTGCTGTTTTTGTGTTGGGTTTTTATAATTTCAAGATTCACCAATTGTTAAAGGTGAATCTTGAAATTATTAGAACAATTTTCTTTCTAATTATTTTCTAAAGAATTTGATATACTTTAAGTGTAAGACCATCTCTAACTATATCTCCAACCCTATTCGCTATTTTATGACTTTAATCAAAATGACTATTAATGTGACCTTCTTTTTCTTAACTTTTCGTCACTCCAATTATTAATTAAATAGTTAACTATTTTAGAGAATACATTTCATACTAGACAAATATAATTAGTAAGAAAAAGCTGGCCATTTAATTTTTTTTATTATTTTACCATTCGAAACAATTACTTTTTAAATATTTAGTGAGTTAATTTCTTTCAAAGTGTAATAAATGCAGGAGTGTAGTTAAAGTGACTCACTATAAAATTATTTTAATTATTTTAGTTAAAATTTAAAGAGTTTCTTCAGATATGTTAAAAACAAACATAAATACCAACTTATAAAAGAATATCAAGATCCAATCTTTAAAAAGTATAATTTCCATCTCTAACAAATATATATCTATTTATATATCTGCCAAATAGAACATTAAGTTTGCACATATGTCAAAAAAAAAAAAAGTTAAAAATAAATCAAACCAATCAGAAGATACAATATAAGAAACTAGAACAAAAAGAAAAGGTATGAAATTTGTATTTGCAAAAGAAAAACAATCATCATATTGACAAAGAAGCGCAATTTTCATATCAAAATGGTATAATTATTACTTGACTTCAAAAGTGGTATACAACCTATAATTAACACTATTCCGAAAGGTAAAATAACAAGGAAAAAAATACAAATTTTCTGAGAGTGGAATTTAAAATTATTATAATATTATTTTAAATCAAAAAACCATCAATTTTACAAAAAGAAAATAAAAATAGGAGACAAACCTCAAAAGTACACTTTGTGCTCCGGGGTTATGGCGACGACGGCCGGCTGCGATGGGCTCCGGTGAAAATGGGGCAAGAACTCCTGCGTGCACATTTCTCATGACGATCATGATATTGCTAATTGCCTCTCCTTGCGAGCATTTTTGGCACAAAGCCTCTAGCTAGTGGCGAGAGATAAGAGAGCGAAAGTGAGAAATAGATCAGGAAATAGGTGTCGAGAAAGAGTTAACTACTCGTTTATTCATTCGGCACAAAGTAAATCATCGGTTTACTTTATGTATCCTTTTTTTTATGATTTTGATAAGAGCATTTTTTGGCATCGGCGGTGATTAAAAGCACACTTTGCGTAAGCCGAGCAACGCAGTCTTGCATCGAAGCATAACTAGGCAGGGAAGAAAAAAAAAAAAAAACTTAATCACGAATTCCTATTGCTCTGGTAATTAGTAGAGGTGATGAGAGAGATTAATAATTACGTACTGAGCACCAATATATATACACACAAATATATATATATATATATATATATATATATGCATGTAAGACTAATGCGGATTTTATTTTATATATACCTCATCACAAATGGCTTGCATCATCGTTTTTCATGCACTCTAAAACATTGCAAAGAGTCGTAAATTAATGAACTTAGAGAAACCCAACCAAGATTGAATTAAACCTTAGAAATAGTGATATAGAGTGATAATTCACATTTATAGGAATCAGTTATTAATACATGCAACCTGTTGTACAAATATATATATATATATATATATATATATATCTTTCAACGTCGTTTCTACCTGTCAATTTTATTTTTTTTTTTATCCATGATTATCAAACAACAGTAATTGATTTATGTGCTTCTAAATAATATTAATAATAGTACTGTCACAATTACAATATTGGAAATTACTAGTAACCGCATGAACAAATATTGTTGGAGTCCATTAACATTATTGCTCGTCACAGCCACGTACCTCGTTCAGTTCACTGATTTGAATTTAAAATTTAAGTTTTATTACAGTAAAAAGCTCTCATAAACAGTTACATCTAACTTTTTTACTACAGTTAAAAACTCTCACATGAAATCACATCTCAACTTAAATTAAAAACTCAAATCAACGAACTAAATGGGTCCTTTCACTAGCTGTCATCTACGAGATTATATACAAAGACATCACTTAAGATTTGCTAGTATTATTTCTCATTTTTTATATATTTCCATTTGAGGAAGCTGGCAATCCAAATGAAATAATTTGGCTCAACCAAGAAATCACCTTTTCTTTTAACACCGCAATATAGTCACCTCCATTAGCTGAGCTCGCACTCTCTTTCACCTGCGTCTAAAAAGATAATATTATGAAAACTTAGGGGTTGTTCTTTTATCCAAAAAATTCAAAAAAAGACAACTCGAGTTCTAACTTTATTCAATTTTACTCAATTTTATTTAAGTTACAACTTCAACTCAAGTTATAACTTAAATTCAACTCAAAAACTACACTCAAGTTATACTCTAAAAAAACAGACCCTTAATTACTTCAAATGAAATTCTCCTTCATATGTTTCAATTCTCATCTCTATCAATTAATGATAAGAAATATTTTTGAAATTAGCTAGGGTGTGTTTTTTTCCATTTAAAATAGAGATAAATTAATCAAAGAAAGAAGGAACGTTGTGGCACAAATCTTAAACACAAAAAATATTGTGGCATTACTTAAAAAAAGTTCTGCAAAAATCTGAACCAACTGAAATTTAGTTGCATGCCATCAATTTTTCTCTTATATATTTCCAATGCTAATATGGTCCTATTTAGGAATTGCAACAGGGCGCTCTCTTCGCTTTAGAAGAGCAGACCAGGGTTAGAGATTCACAATTAGGAGAGTCTTCCCTATACATGCCCCTTTCTCATATATTTATAGAAATTCATTTAAAAAATTTAATTAAAAAAAACAAAAGTTGAAATTCATCGTAAAATCTAACCAAAATCAAATGGTACACAAATTCTAAACATATGCACGCCAAATCTCAATAATCAAACCATAACATAAATCTCAATAATCAAACCATAATATAACCAATTACATTTAAAAGGTTATATAAATGAATGTCAAGGAGGAGGGTGTGGCGAGCATGTAACGCCTCAACCCTCATGGGGTCCATCTCACAGGATCCTCGGTATAGTCAGGTCTTATACTCGTTACTCATACGTACTGTCCCTTTTGGATATTTTTTCACGTTTCCCAACACTTAAACCCAAGATCTCTCCTTATAAGGTTTTTAAGTCAAGTGTTGGTACCAATTGACCTTGAGATCAACACTTGAACACAAGATTTCCCTCCTTATAAGGGACGTCACACAGAGTGCTTCCCCATCTCCTCTATGACTTGAGGACAAGATTTTGTCCCCATCCCTGCTTATCCCCAGTTATTGTCTCTCATCCCTGCCTCTATCCCGGGTTATTTTCCCTATTCCTGTCCTATTTTAGGCGGGTTCCTGTCTCCCATCCCTGCCTCTATCCCGGGTTATTGTCCCTATTCCTGTCCTTTTCTAGGCGGGTTCCTATCTCCTATCCCCGTCTCTATCCCGGGTTATTGTCCCTATTCCTGTCCTTTTTCAGGCAGGTTCCTGCGGGGCCTCGTCCAATCCCATGTGAAAATTGGCATATTGTTCTATTTTTGCGAAAAAAAGACACTAGTGTTACATGTTTTGACCAAAAAATTGGTCACACAGGGTTTATGTGACAAAAAAGCATTGGTCGTGTTTCGGTCATAGGAAGCCCCTCGTAGCCAAAAATGTTCTCAGTTGTTAAATTTGTTGCGACCAAAGTGGTCGCAAATATATAGAGAATTAGTCGTGTCCGAGGCAAGAAGACTTACGAGCTTGAGATCAAAAACTGTTTCGCGAAAGCTTTCTGGTGGCCAAATGTCCGGTTTACAAAGAGTAAAATAAATAAATGATCAAACGTCAGTTTGTGCGACAAAAATATATAACACTGCATTTGAGGGTAAATTCTCTATCCAAAATGCAAATTTTACACTGGTAAATTTACTTAGCACTTTATTAAAAAAATGATCTAAGATTTATGCTACCGCCCTTGAAAACTACCAGTACTGCTGAACCTCATCACATGCATCATCGGTATATAGCAGCTTCAAAAGTAGACAATTCATCGTCAAGTAGTAACTCTATATTGCTAAAACTTCCTCAAAGTGAGATCATATATAGATAGACTTAAGGGATGCTTGTTTACTGTATTCGTTACTGATTTTGAATAATAATTCATAGTTCTTTACAATATTTTTCTCTCACAAGAAATACATGTAAAATGATAATGATTTTAAATTATGATTATGTATCAACGAACTAAACGTCCACTTAAACTAATTTTCTCACTTAATTTTTACTTTGTAATTTTTATTTTTAATAACTTCACGTAGTGAGTTGGTTGTGCGGCATAAGATTTTTAATAAGTTTCGGTCTTAAAAAAAAAAAAAAAAAAAAAAAAACCGTATATGTCAGTATAAGCCTTTAATAAAAATACCTAGTTTACTTATTTTATGTCGTTAATAAATCTAATTTTTTTTTTTTTCATATTCAGTCAGAAAAAGTACGTGAATACACCACATAATAAAGTATGACATGATGATTATTAAGATGGTGTCATAAAAAGGATAGAAATGATTATTTATGTTCTTTTTTTTTTTTCACAAAGAGAGAGGACATAACTAGAATTAGACCACCTAGCTAAAACATTCTAACTGAATTGGCATGTTTAAGAGTAAGTTCGGTAGTATTTTTAGAGCCTAAAATTAATTCTTTAGCTATTAATAATTAAAATTTGTGTTTCGTAAAATTATAAAAAGTGATTTTTAAAGAATTTTTAAAGAATTTACAATTAAAATCAGAAGTAGTTTAAAAATAATTTTAACTTTTAGATTGTGCGACAATCACCTTAAAGTATAATTAATGAGACTTTCACAATACCTACAATACCCCTGGAATCAATACTTATATAATTACAATTTATCATACACTAAGTTACTTTTTGTAACAGCTATTTTTTTTTCAGCACATCTAATAACAATTTTTTTAAAATCTACAACGCTACCAAACTGACCATAAATCTATCACCAGACAGCAAACGTAACACTAACAGGAAGAAAATTGTTGTAACTAAAAAATTTTCATGAAATGTATACCTGCGATTTATTAAAAGAAACAAAGATGTAAAACAATCAGTGCGTACAATTGGATTATTCATTTCTTTATATTTATCTACATATACGAATAACTAAAGAGTGCTTTATAATTTTTTTTAACCGAGATCAAAAGCAGTTAGACGGCATACCAATTAAGTTGACACTCTCGACTACTTCATCCAAGAGTGCTTTATAATTAACTTATACCTAATATTAGGAGAGAGAGGGATGAACTAAGAATTACGTGGATCAAAATAGTTAAGAAAGACATTCTAGATTTAGACTTTCAGAAAAGTCTAATTTTGAAAAGAGCTGCGTAAAAAAGTAAAATCTATATAACCGACTCCAATTAAATTAGAATTAAAGCTTATTGTTGTTGTATTAATCCCATCTCAATTTGGCATCCATAAAATTATATATAAGTACACATGCACATACTACTAAAAAAACTAATTGTTTACCTGAATATGAATGTGGTAGCATTCTCTCTCTTCACAAACATGAATAGCCGAAGCACTCACAATGCATATGCCTTCATGTTCAATACTCTGAAGAAAGTTTGAGAAGACATTATTGGCTCCATCTCTCTTCCTGCAAATTTGTAAGATTAATTCACCCTTTCTAATTTCATTCACTGAAACTGTTAGAGCTGCTTCGACTTCTGAATCTGTATTCTCGCTGACAAGTAACCGTTTATTTTCGGTAACTGATGATAGCATGTTGTTCTTCTTGATAGTTAGTTGTTGGATTTCTTTCTCCAGCTCTGGAATGTATTCAAGAACTTTGTCGATTATAACTGGAGCAGTCCATCTCTTCTGCAAAATTATTTAACCAAGTATTCATATATAGCTCATACAATCGCACTGATAATTTCATCAATTTTGTCCTAATGTATATTAAAGCCTAGTTTTTTTTTTTTTTTAATTCTTTTTTAGGCAAGGGAAAGAGAGGATCGTAACTTCACATTTTCAGACCAGAGTACAAGCATTGGTCTTCTTTCCAGAGTTATTTGTCATGGTTTTTAGCATTTTATCAAGAAAAAACCAGGTGATCATCCCAAAAGTGAGAGAAAGTATAGCTAGCATGGTTATAAAGTATATCCAATTTGATCTATTAATTTTCAAATGAAAAATGTAAATTAATGTAAACTATTAATGAGGATCATGTGTTGACCTTTGATGTTCCAGAAATCGGTAGCAGAGAACCAAGGGCGAGATAAGACGCGTGGAGCTTCATCCTTCTCACTCTCTCCTTTGCATTATGGTCTTGTTTCTTCGCAACTGACTGTTCTTCTACTTCGTTTTCAACTAATTCCCTTCTTTCGGATTCGACAACATGCTTGATCTTGGATTTTGATCTCTCTCTTTTCTTAGAGCTAAATTCTTTTCTAACCGATGTGCTCAAATAATCAGCGACTGTGGAGCGTTCCTGCTCGGTAAACGTGTTCGCATTTAAATCCTTCTCCACCCTAGAAGTACAAGTATTGTTGTGAAGGGTGTCACTGTATTGTTCACCGAACATGTTTGGTTCAGTACTTGAAGATTCAATAAGGGTGGAAAATCTGTTGCCTCGTGATCCATCATTTTCAATATTGCTAGACTCTTCTGCCAATACTGAAATTCCTTGCTCAAGATGAGGGCTAAAATCTAACTCTCTCCAAGGACTTAAGTGATTAATCTCTGTATAAGTTGGTGCTACAGTACTGCTATGATCTTCCAGCAGCCACAATTCATCGAAAGCTTCTAGGGCGAAGGAAGGACTATTATCTAGGGCATAAAATGGAAATGGATAAGTTGAACAGTAAAATGTCATGATTTTCAAGTTTGTATTCTAGATATATTGACCAATAATACATATGTACCATCATAAAAGGAACATTCATGAGCGGCACAACAATATCTTAAAACACCAGTAAAATGATGGGAAAAAGGTGAACTTTACAAAAAAAACAACTCCGTGATCAGTATTGAGTACATATATTTTCATACCTCATACAAATAGTCCAAGCAATGATCTAGGTTAAACATTAATTGATCTATAAGACGGTTATCACTATAAATTAATGATCCATATATGTATTATCTAATGTACGTAATGTATAAACCCTCCTAAAAGTTGTACGATCTGCAGCAGCATATTGCATGTTTGTTCTAGCACAAATCTATAAATCAGTCAAATTATATATATATATATATATATATTGTCTTACTGATTATATAGACATTATATGTATATACACACAACAATATGATACACATATAAATGATTCATCAGGAGCTCTTCTTCAATGAGGAAATCTAAATTTTTTCCCCTTATTTTGGAGGAGCATATTTCATTACTAAAAGAAAAAGATAAAAATCCATACATACATACATATATATATATATATATATATGTATATTTTGAGGGAAGAGAGAGGACAATATATTAAAAAAACGAACTGATCCAAGTCATGTGTCTAGTCGTTCGATATATTTTCAGCAGAAACGTCTGATAATTATTAGGTACCTGATCCCATATTCATGATCAAGTGTCTTGATCCTTTAACGCAAGTAGCTTGTGTGGGATAAAGATTTAAGCGTAAGCTTTTGTAGGAATAATGTATATAGTTGAATGATCTAACGATCAATCCGTTCCTTTGATCCTCAAATATATATATATATATATATATATATAGTAACCTCAACCTGATCGATCCAACTTCTGTTTTTTCTTCCGGTGCGATGAATGCACTACATGATCTTAAAGTCAACGAATTATAAATGAATATAGAAGGACCCTAGCTAACTTCAATCCTTTTCTTTTATTATTTATTTTTATGGGGGAAAAAAAAAAAAGAAAACGCAAATGGGCACCTTATTAAATAAATATAATTATATATCATTAGTTAATAGGAGTACACGTCCTTCAACACAAACCATCGTCAAATTAGCGAGGTACACGTATATAACCTACTCTTTTTTTTTTTCCCTATATATGTTCTTTTTCGTACTTTTTTTAACATTAAATCCTATAGAATACAGTATTATGCAATATACATATATATAATTATATATATGTATGTATGTATGTATGGATGCATATGTAAAGCGGAACATGTATCAAATAACAGTTCAAAGTAGGAAGCAAAAGTGAAGCACTTACAGAGAAATGAGTTTGGCTTCCTTCAATCTGCAGAACATGAAGAATACCAAGAAGATGAGGAAGAAACACATCAAATACAGCTTCAATTCTGATCATATTCTGATCTGATCTTATTAAATGAGAAATTTTTAAGGTATTGCCTTTATATATTGTGAATAAATAATTTGGTCTGTTGTAGTACAACAAATTATATATCCAATGCAAGTACATTGCCAAGTGGGTTGAAGTACAAGTGTTTTACCTTTGTACTGCACCCGCAAGCAGCAGAAAACCCTAAAATAAAATAAAATAAAATAAAATAAATTAAAGATAATGTGTGGGGTTTTATGGTTAATTCCAAGAATGGTAGTAAACTTGCAGCACGTGCAAGCACCACGCGCCAGCTTTTCCACAGATTTGTTAGATGAGTGTTTTTTGTTTCAAAAAAATATAATTTAGGGCCCTCTATAAGACAATCGTGAGCAAATCTAATATTAGAAGACGTTTAATTCATAAATTAAGAATTATAATTTATAATTTTAATTTTTAAAATTTAAATTTTTTATAAAAAAAAATATTATAAAGAACTAATAACTATAATTCAGAATTAAAAATAAACTCTTAAAATAAATATCTCAGTAGAATCCCTAATTTATAAGATTCAAGGTGAGAGAATTACAAGAACAAGTACAACCATCATTTTACATCATTCTATTATTTATAATATTAAAAAATATTTTGATAACATATGAAACATTGTGATGGAATATGAAAAATATGCTACTAAAATATTATCAGAATAAATGATAAATTTAAAATTGATGACAAAATAAAATAATGTAAAATTACCCTTTAATTTTTATTAGGGGGCATCTATTGTCACCACTTTTTTTATTTTTATTTTTTTAAAGGCATCAATGATTTTGCTCTTCTCACGCCTTTTTTTTTTTTTTTTTTTGAATAAGGGGTGCATCTATTAATATTTTTTTCTTTTACTTTTTACACACATATTCTTAAATCACCTCTCATTCTACTTGTTACACCTTTTTAAAATTTTTAAAAAAGCCCTTACAACTGAATCACCCACATTCTACTTTTGACACACATTTTTAAACCACCTCCGATTTAAGTTTAGAGCTTAATTATTACTTGTTACACTCCTTTTATTATTTTCAAAAGAACGTTCTTTTTGCTCTTCATTTCGTGATTGATTGCAATGTAGGTGGCAATCGGATTGAAGTACCTGCTGGAAAATACAAGAAGACAGCAAAAACTGTCATTATACTGCCAGCTAGAATTTGATGGTCTGTATCCTTAAAGATGATAGGATTATATTGCATGATGCATCTTATAATTTCTTTTGCTTGCTAATCTAATGTACGCATAAAACTTCTAGCATTTGCAGGTAAAATGTGGTAAGCAAGCAGGAGCATTTGCATGCTTGCTTGATCAAGATGTAAGTCATATTCTTATCTTGGTTATCTCTTTGGCTTTAAATTCATGCCATCACCTGCAATATTATTTAGAGGCGGTTTAGTTTATGTATTTAGAATCATGATTCAGAATCATTCTCGTTTTACGTGTATTTTTTGTGAAAAAAATACTGTAAAGAATCATGAATCATAATTCAGAATCATGGACGGATATAGGAAACAAACGTCCCCTAGAGATTTGGAGTGTGTCAGACTCTATGAATGAATATGAATTATTGATAAAGAAATTAGCCACATATAAAAAGTTGAGTAACAACAAAGAAAACATATAAATCATATCTCTTCATTCTAGCCAAGATGTGCTTGTTACTTGCGCAAAACATTAAATCATAATAATAAAAGCGTGTTATTCCTTGTAACTCCTTAAATTTAACTATGGATAGCTAGCATTTACGTAATTCGAATCAAATTATTACTATTGGAAATTCATAACGAGTTAATTTGAGAAAAAATATAAACTGTAAAATAATCATAAATTAAAAGTGTTGCTAACTTTCCAATGCCATAAAGACAGACAATTTACAACGATATAAATGACCGTGAAATGTAACTAAAAAGATACCAAAGAAAACTGAATAAATTCCTCTCCTCAATATTCCAATGGCCTTTTGCAATTGCTTCAGCATCTTAGCATTCTTGGCTGCCTTTACATTTTTCGACATTGATGCTAGCTTCGCAGCTCGTCGCCTTCTGCAAACAACTCAGCCTAACTTGCCGCCGATGCCAACTTTTCCGCCAGTGCAATTGCCCTCCATACCATCTTTGGCGCCACAAAACAACTTTTTGCCTATCTGCCCGCCAACCCGCCTTTAGTACAACCTACATTCCCAACTTTCCCAAGAGTGGCATTGCCTCTTCTTTCAATTAGTGGCGGAGTCAGTCTTTCACTTCAGTAAGGACGTATATTAAATTTTTTTTTAACAAATTCTCTTAATGGAGACATATAAGAAAATATATTTATTTTGGTGGAGACATATCTTATTTTAATGGGGGCTTAAGTATAAAATTTTTAAAAGGTAATATTTAAAAAAAAAAACTTTGAGTGGGGACGGCTGTCCTGCTCATTTTCAAGTGGCTCCGCCACTGCTTTCAGCAATGTCATTTTTCAAAATCTGTGAAATTTCGGGGATTCAGAAAATAATGCATGTCCTCTCACAAGAAAAAAAAATTATCTAACTGCAATATGTCCCAAAATTACACTTAATTGAGCGATCTTAATCATTTTTCTTAAGTTGCATCGCTATTATCTGGTGTTAAAGAAACTAGAAAATATTCAAAATAATTGTTGACTCTGATTTTATTTTTTATATATATATGTAATAAAATCAAAGTTACACTCTCGAATTATGTAAACATTATCATAAAACCTTAAATAATAATTTGAATAATTTGAATAATATTCATGTTAATTTTTGTCAAACCACTCTAATTAGATTTTTCTCCATAAATATAATAGAGCTTATCCTGTAAATAGGTTTGAGATCTTAATTATCCAAGATTTAAACCAATTCTCCTAGGAATCAAGCATCGTTCATTTCACCAATTCGAGTTTTCAATTTTAGATTTATACAAGAAAAAGCTTTCAGAAAATGTCATATCTAACTTTTTGTACTATAGTGAAAAGCTCTCAGAAAATGTCACATCTCAGTTCGAATTGAAAACTCTAATCTACAAAGTGAACGAGACCTTATTATTTTTCTTTACGTATTCTTTAGCAATGATAAATGTTTCCATCTATCTATGATATCATATTTCAGAGATGTTGAGTCAGTCCGGACAAAATGGATTAGTGAAGAAGAGATGATATCAATTTAGTACTTTGTGATATAGCAAAATTATTGTTTAACACTCCGTATTTTTAATAATTTTAAATTGATATTTTAGAGGACGTTTAGTTTATATATTCAGAATCATGATTCAGAATTATTCTCGTTTTATTTGTATTTTTTATAAGAAAAAATACTATAGAGAACTATAAATCATGATTCAGAATCAGTGACGGATATAGGAAACAATAGTCCTCTAATGTTTTAAAACATTGATTTTTAGTATATGAGGTTGTTTTTTTAAGACATAAAATGCCGAATTTCTCTTTTTAATTATTCATGATTTGGATGACGCGAATTTAGAATTTACTCTTTATTAAATGTTAAAACAAAAACAAGTTTGATTATTCTAAAACGTTTAATAAAAGTAAATTTAGGACAACTAAATCAGAAAAAATTAAAAAGAAAAAAAAATTCAAAGTTTCATATTTTACAAAAAGACTTCAAAGCACAAAAATGAATTTTTTAAAATTATTAAGATATTAATTCTGTTCATTTCGTTAATTTAAGTTTAAAATTTAAGTTTTATTACAGTAAAAAGCTCTCAAAAATAATTATATTTAACATTTTTATTATAATAAAAAATTTTCACATAATATTACATCTCAATTTAAATTAAAATTTTAAATCAGTGAACTAAACCGAGTTAAATTTATTAAACATACGGAATATTACGACAGTTTCTGAGGTCATACCAAATTGAAATTATCTTTAATGAAATAATCTCTCGCCACTTTCAAAAAATAATTTCTCTCTCAGCGAGACTTCCTTCACACAATCTCTCTCTCCTCTCTCTCTCTCTCTCTCTCTCTCTCGCTCGCTAAGCCAACGAAATGGTAGCATTAGCTTTTTCTTCTCCATTGAGCTTCTCAGTTGCTTCTCGCAACAGAACCTCCTCACTTCTTCTGAACTCTCCCAGGTAAAAATGACCCATTTCCATACACAACGGTATATTCACACCCACATAATTCACTTTCGAATTTGTGTCTATTTTTCCTTTGTAATATCATTGTATATATATATATTAGCAAGTTTCGGCCATTAAACAACCTTTTGTGTTATTCTGCAGAAACCCAACGAGCTCCACAGTCTCCGCTTTGTCCACTCCGTATGGCCATTTTTCACCAGCTGGTATTTTTTTTGTTTTTTTTTTTTTTTTTTTTTGTGCCCCTTTTAGAGTACCAAAGAATTTCATCTTTCTTTCGATGAAATTTGTAAACTTTTTTGTTCTTTTATGAGTAATTCTTCCTTAATATTTCTGATTTCAATTTCAATTTAATTTTGTTAAGTTAATGGATATGTAGTTATAACTTACAACCCACATGGGTTGAGATGTTTTATGTTTTTGCTCTGAGAATGAAGCTGAAATACCGTAGAAAATCAGTTTTAATTTCATGAAATTTGTATACCCATTTCTTTTTTCTTTCAGCAATTGCTCTTGGAATGGCTGGAATTTGTCGGAGTCTGATGCTCCTAATTTTAGTTTAATTCACGATTATGTTATGGTCTTGGAGATGTGTTTATAAGCCAAAAGTGGGATATTTTGATTTGAGAATAAAGACATTGTTGGCTTATGGGGCTGTGGTTTTCTATGCTGTAGAAACTAGAAAGTGGCTGATTTTTTTTTTTTTTTCCGTATTTCTTTTTGGGTGAATGTTGCAGGGTTATCGAGTAAGACATCTGTATCTCCTCTAAAGCTTGATGAGACGGATTTTCTTGGTAGCAGTACAAGGTGTTTTACTTGTGTTTTTTTTTTTTTTGCTTAATATCATGCTGTTGACTTCTTTTGGTGTTGCATTGGTTTTAAACTGATACTTTCTTGGGGAGTGTGTTTCTCTTGAGGTGGATTATCTAGTAGTTGAGAGTTACTTTAGCAACCCTCTATTCTATATCTATGTGACATAAAAACTTAAAAAAGTTATATATATTATCGAAACACGATTTATAATGTAATTATTACTGATATCCCTTTTGATTTTCTTGAAATTGCTATATGAAAGAAAGAAAAACTTGCAAATGTTAAAGAACTAAGTCGGTAGCGATGCAGTTACCTAGTTTTATTGCTGCTTCTAAAGTTCAAATGTGCTCCATTGTGTCTGCTTTTCTAGATGACTATTTAGTTGATTTTCTTACTTATTAACACGGGATATATATTATAGTTATGGTGCTATAGAAGCCAAAACAGGAAATCCTCCCATTATGCCTGCAGTGATGACCCCAGGTGGACCTTTAGATCTCTCGACTGTATTACTAAGGAACCGGATAATCTTCATAGGGCAGCCCGTGAACTCGCAGGTGGCCCAACGAGTCATATCGCAGCTTGTGACACTGGCAACTATTGATGAGGATGCCGATATTCTGGTGTGTTTACATTATTGTTTTCTATTTGGTTTTTTCCTATTTCCATTATCACATATATTCTCGGGTAGTTGCTTTACAGAATAAATTGTCTTGTGCCTGCAGATGTATTTGAATTGCCCTGGTGGAAGTACATACTCTGTCTTGGCAATTTATGATTGCATGTCTTGGGTAAGATCATGTAATGTTTCAGTTTTTAAGAGTTTCTTTCTATTTTTTTCCTTTCTAGATGAGTTAAAGAGTTGCCTCTTTTCTTTCCTCTTTCGTTCCATTCTTTTTTGCCCTGTTGAAGTTCTCGAAACGTCTTAAAAGAATGAGGGCACAAGTTTGAATAATTTTACGGCAATGTGTTGATATCTTCGAAATGTATACATACTTATGCCTAGTCAATTATGACCTCCAATGACTTGAAATGAAGAGTATTTCTCCGCCTCTTTGAAAATAATTACTTTGACATCATGGTTCGAATTTATGTTTTTAGATCCAAATACATTAATTTCATCAGCTCCTCTTTTAGTGTTCGTTGGGGATCATTTCATTTTTAGTCTGTAGCACAGATATTTATGATTTATATCCTTAAATATGGAAAAATATATATATATATATGATCAGTATCATTGCAGTTTGAGCTTTCATTTTTCTTCCACCCCCTATCCGTGACATCATGTCGGGACTCAAGAATTAGTATTAATCTCTGTTATGACTTCTGATAAAGTAAGCACACTGGAACTTTTGATGTGTGGCTCATTGAACGTTGAACAATGCTTGAATATTCTCTGGTTTCGATGTGTGGATCATTGAACTATGAACAATGATTAAACTAATCACACTGCAACTTTTGATGTGTGGGTCTTGAAGAATGATTTATTTTCTGATAAACTAATCTTTCGCTTATTCTCTTGAAGGATGATCCTTGTCCATTTTTATAGAGGGTACAACTGTTTGTCATGACACTTATCTTATGTTTGCATTTCGTGATTTCTTTTGTTATCAGATAAAGCCTAAGGTTGGCACAGTATGTTTTGGGGTAGCTGCAAGCCAAGGAGCTCTTCTTCTTGCCGGTGGAGAAAAGGGAATGCGATATTCGATGCCAAATGCACGTATTATGATACATCAACCACAGAGTGGATGTGGGGTATGAACCGACTTTTTTTGATTTTGTTATCAATAAAGTTCCAAGTCTCTTATAAAAAAAAAAAAAAAAAAAAAAAATCATATAGATGCTTAGGAAAAAATATTACAAAACAATCTTGTCTCACATTCCTTTACCGTTGCAGGCCATAGAAATAGTGGTGATACTTGGTAAACAAGACAGTTTTTATATCGATGTGTTTGTTATTCCTTTAGCGTCATCTTATTAAAGCCTAAATAAATAAGGCCAGAAAGAAAGATAATGTATAATGTGGCTTCAGCACAGACTTATCTAGATAGCAGGGGCGTGATTATACATTCTATATTGTTATTTTTATTTTTTTGGTTCCGCATGCGTGTACTAGTATTAAACCAACTTGTAATTCGTTGTTAAAAGATTATTGTCTCCACCTTATTCTCTTTGTACTTGTGGGTGGGGGCTGGGGTGAGAGAAGAAGGTCCAACTATCTTCCTTGTCCAATTTCTTCGTCTTTTTCCTTTCTTTTCTTTCCTTCTTCTTTTTTCTTTTCTTTTCTTTTCTTTCTTTTTTTTTTTTTTTCTCTTTCCTTCTTTTGATCTTTTTTTTTTCTCTTTTTTTTTTTCCCCCTCTTTCCTTCTTTTTATTTTTTGAAAGGATCCTTGTCCATTTTCTGGTATGCCCTCAGCATAACTTAGTCACATTTAATCAAAACAGGTAGCAGAGTTGATCCTTTTAGCTGTAAATAAATTATGAACGTCCGCGTATCTATAACTTAATGCAGTTCTTCAATCCACTAATCCCGTAAACAAGTAAAATGAGACTTCCCACATGTTCAGCATATTTTCTTTGACCTTCTACTTTATTCCATCCCTTCCTTTATGAGCTTGAATGACCAAACTGGTTCTGCAGTGGTCCAAATTGTGATGATATGTGCAGGGTAACAAGTTTGAAAAAGTTATTTGTTAAAAAAAAGAAAGTTGTCAGAATAGTAATATGTGATTTATTTATCCAAAATGCAGAGGTTAATTGTGCATTATCTGTTTGTAGGGTCACGTGGAAGATGTGAGGCGCCAAGTAAATGAAGCTGTTCAATCTCGCCATGTCAGTCTTTTTTTCTCCACTTACATTCATGCATTACTTGATTGTTCGACGATTATAATTGCATGTAATTGAGTTGGATTGCTATAAGAAAAGAAGATGAATGAATCTATAGTATTTTTCATAAACAAGTCAAAGTTTGGAAAGCAAACACGTTTTCCATGAAGAGCACTCTGGTTGATTGCTACCGGCTGCATAGCGAAACTGAAATAGTGAAATTAGAGAGAGCCTTGCACCAGTCTGCACTGCCACAAATAGAACTCACTAAT
Organism: Morus indica; assembly: GCA_029231665.1. NCBI lineage: Eukaryota > Viridiplantae > Streptophyta > Magnoliopsida > Rosales > Moraceae > Morus > Morus indica. The sequence goes on from JACAGA010000006.1 coordinate 17,707,532, forward strand.
GTATAGTTAGGGATCCCTGTGTGTGGAAATCCATGATTTACAACCTGATTTCTAGGAATTAGTTGTAATGTGATTTCTAGAGATTAACTGTTAATAATTAGCTTAATTTGTTACCTAGAATAAAGGGATACCAGTTTTATATCATCGACTCCCTGTGTTTCTGTTTTTTTTTCCTATTTTAGTTTCTTATTCTCAGGAAGTGATCCTTTCCTTCCTTGCTATGTAAGTCTATACAATTCAGTCAGAATGATAAATGAGAATTATAGTATTCTATTCTCAAAAACTCACACTGTGATATTAGATTTTTTTTAGTATTGTCAAGAATTCATTACAAAATTTCTACGCCTAGTATTTTCAGGGTGTCTTTGATATTTTGCATTTTAGTAGTAGATATGATTTTAAGGATCACGTTTTGTAGGCTGCAGGATGGGGATTCCTTTTTCTGTTTTCTTAAATTAGTTTGTCATCACTTGTTTAAATTTTATACTAAAACTATTTGGTCCTAAATGCAGAAAGTTGACAAAATGTATGCTGCTTTTACGGGCCAACCTATAGAGAAAGTGCAACAATACACTGAGAGGGATCGTTTCTTATCTGTTTCTGAGGTAACTTTACTTGGTGACATCTTCATTTTTGTGCCTTTTAATATGTCGTTAAAGCTACATTGCCCATAATATAAATGCTTGCTAAAAATCCTCAAATCAACTTTCTGTTTACTTTTTGAACGATTAGCAGATTTACAAGAGAGCTAGAAATGAAAAAGGGAAAACAGATTGTGTCAGACACATTATAAATAAATATTCAGCGGAGCTTGTTAGTCCGTGTGTGCTATAAAATGTCTTGCGCATTTTAAGTTTTGTAATCCGTCTTCGATTGTTGGATTTCTGTAGCCAATTAGATGGTTTAGAAATTTTTTTTTTTTTCTCCAAACCTTTTGCGCAATCAGTCACTTGAGTACATCACTTAATTTTCTTCTCAAACAATTAACCATCACATACTTCTTTCTTCCTTTGTTGCAGGCCATGGAATTTGGACTTATTGATGGTGTGTTGGAAACAGAATACTAGGTAGTTTTCTTAACATTCCGTGTCTTCAAAAAATGACTCCTAATTGTCAACTTAATATCTTGGGGTTGGCTCCAATGATCAAGTGTAAAGAGTCTTTTGAACTAAATTTTCAGCGCTTCCCATTCCTTAAATGCAATTATATGAAATTTTGATTTTTTATTCCCATTTCAATTTTTTTTTTTTTTTTCATTTTACTTTTGCTCCAATGGATTCTTATACACGAGCTTTATCCATCTGACCCTGAAGGATCTCCAGCAAACTAAGAACCCATTAATCAGTTTGATTTTAGTACTATTCTGAGAACTTTGGTCCTGCACTTCTCTTCCTTTTTGTTATCCACTCATTCGCTTAATGAATACAATGATCTGTTTCTTTCTCATGAGAAAAGTATTGATGACAAAAGCACTGTCGTATCAGGCATAGCACGTGTGATATGCTCTCATCACAACTGAGAGTTTTTGACTTTTTAGACTAATTTGCACTTATTGAGAAATGCTAGGATCACTCATTTCTTAATATAGCATCACTGGTCACTCATGTGTGATGTTAACATTTCTCCTGCACTCATTTTTGGAATCTTTGCCTGCCTTGAATTTTTATAAAACTACATCACTGGATAACTTGGCGGCTTGGCCGCGCGGCAGTTGGCTCCAAGGACCGTGTTGGTCGACAATTTTAGTGATTTGTTGCAGCACACGGTTTTGATTCACTAAAGTCAGCTAAGCCAACATATCGGTTCTAGCAAATGTTGGAAGCGACCAAGGAATCGTTACATCAAGTAATTGTGCCGCTGTGGGCTTGCTGTGATCTTCTTTTGTTGGTTACTAATCGTCACTTCATCCTTGGAATTGACCTTTAGAGTCCGTTTAATTTGTTTATTTGAGTTTTTAAGTCGAGTTGAGATGTGATTTTATATGAGAATTTTTTACTATAGTAAAAAAAAATTAAATGTTACTGTTTTTTAAATTTTTTTACTATAATAAAACTTATATCGGTGAAATGAATGAGACCTTAAGTTAAGGTCTTAACTGTTAACTCTTTGATCTTCCAACAATAGGAATTGAGGCATTACACCTCCTAATCGGCTTCTTTGGTGGCAATCGATGTATCGGTTGAATTTAACAACCCTTCTTTGATCAACTTAACAACCCTTCTTTGATCAACTTTTGAATCGGGAAATACGGAGCCAATAAATAATAAAAGACCTTTACTGCTAATAAAATAGTTCAGGCAACCATAAGACACAAATTTAAGGAGTATTATCATTTGCCAATTACTCGATTACAACTGGTATCTTTCTAGTTATGTATCCTTAAAAAAGAAGCCCCAAAAACATTCAACGTGTCCTGCTGTGGTTTCATAACAAGGTAATACTTGTGTCTGTAAGTGTATACTGTATGAATGTATATACGTTGAGATTCTATTTTTATACATATACTACAATTCAGTGTCCTGCATAACTCCGACATTAAGAGAAAGAGAGAGAGTGAGAGAGAGAGAGAGAATAAAAATTCCGAATCTTCAAAATAAGCAATCTCCACTGAAGTGCTTTAAAACTCTCCAATAAACCTGTGGTATGCATAGGCATGAATCTTTGCTGTTACAATTTAAAAATAAAACGGCTACCTAAACTACATAAAAGCAGTTCTTAACATTCATTGAAAGGAACACCATCCAATGTCTTTACACTTCCAACAGCTAAGAATCTATCTAGTTAGCATCAAGATCAGATCGAACTCTTGTAAATGTCTTTTTCTACTAAACTTCTGACTAGACAACTCGATCAAGGGATGAAGGAAACTAGAAGCCTTTCATTTATCAAGGTACCCGGTTCTCCTTTCCTCTCCATCTACGTAGAAACATTGACCTTACCATATGATTCAAATCAAATGACACTTATAAAATGGACGTAAAGTCGCATCCTAGATAATCGTCTCACGGTTCTAGCACCATCCAAGATGAACCGTTTGATTTAAATCCTTTTACTGCCATGATCAATGGGCCCTATGGGCGCTGCAGTGAAAGCGCCCCACCCTAGAATCTCCCCGTTGTAAAAAGCCCGGTTAAATGCAAATGGAAAGGATACCATTTTCCTCGTTCCCATATCTCCCGTTTTTCCAATTTTGCCATACAAACTCCAAGCCTCAAAACAAATTGTTTATATGTACAAGAACATCAAGCAGTGGCAATTATCTACAAGGCACTAAAGTCCTATTCTACTTTGGCAGACTAGAATGCTGACCTCATAGTTTTGAGATCAAAATGAAGTGTTATCTGTATTTAATGCCTTGATCAAATGCCTCAAATCAACTCAGGGAAGGGCCTTTGGCAAACATGGCCTCTTACCTCTTATGATCCCTCTGGGAAATATGCAAAAAACTCACTGATTTTTTTTTTTTTTTTAATTACCTGAGCATGTCTCCAGTGTGTAATTGTGGTCCACTTAAAGCAGGAGATATGCTGAAAGTACTAAAGTCGCCGTAGAACGAAGGATGCCCGAGAGGCATTGGCCTATCTGGAATTGGAGGAACCTCAATATCTCCTTCCATCATCTTCAGTGCTTCTAAAATAGTAGGCCTTAAAGCCACCATTACATGAGCACACAAAATCCCAACCATCACAAATCTCTCCATAATGCTCCTAGGGTTGGAGTTTACTGAATCCCCATCTTTCAGCAATGAAGAATCCAAAGCCTCCTCTATTTTTCCAGCTTTTACCAATGACCACACCCAATCAGTGAGCAGAAACACCCTTGGTGACTCAGAGGATGACATATCGAGAGCTTTCCTTCCGCACATGATCTCCAAAACAACAACCCCGAAGCTATAAACATCGCTCTTCTCGGTCAACTGTCCATAAAGAGCATATTCAGGAGCCAAGTAGCCATGAGTCCCAGCCACTCGAGTTGTAAGATGGGACTGGCCTTCCTTGCTCTGCTTCGCAAGTCCGAAATCTGCCACTCTCGCTCTCATATCAGCATCCAGCAGTATATTTGTGGCCTTAATATCTCTGTGGTATATTGCCGGCTTCACTCCGTAATGCAAATATGCCAACCCCTTTGCCACATCCAAGATAACACTCTTCCTCTGAGGCCATGTCAACCTTTGCCTTTCAACTCCACTCCGACCATCTGATGGAGGAAACAAATGATCATCCAGATTCCCATTTGGCATATAATCATAAACCAGATACCTCTGGCTCTCCCTCTCATAATTCTCATCCCCATCAACCACACAACACCCTCTCAGGGGAACAAGGTTCCGGTGCTTCAAATTGCTAATGATCTCAACCTCATTGCAAAACTCTCCATCCCCTTCGAAATCCAACTCTACAATCCTCTTGACCGCGACCACACTCCCATCCGCCAAAACCCCTTTGTAAACTATCCCAAACCCGCCTCTCCCAATGAAATTCTTCTGCGAAAAATTCACCGTCGCCTTCTCCAGCTCCTCGATCTTAAACCAAATCGAACCCGTATTCGGCCTCACTCTAGGCCTAGTCCCTTGTTGTTCCAGTTCCTCCTCCAAACCAAACCCTCCTACTCCTCTTCTTTTTCCTCCCCTCCGCCTATCATACCAAAGATACAACCCCAACAAGCTAAACATTACAAAAACAGCCGCCCCAGCTCCAGTTAACCCAAAAACAAGAGGCGCATTGTTCTTACTAGTGGACCCCACATGGGAATCCAAAGTCAACCCAAAAATACAAGACACGGCACTATCACTCTCGGGACCAAACTCATTAACAATCCCAGCAGCATAAAGAATAGTGAAATACCAACAATCTCTGGAGTGAGAGCTATTACCGTCAATGGAGGTCAACTCGGCCCGGACCTTCGTCCCGGCCGCCACGCAGCTGTCGCAGTTGGTCCCAATTGTCAGGTCAGACCTACAAGCAGAATCCAACACCGTCGTTTCCCCAAGCTGCCTCACCCAATCCTGGGTGGTCTCGATTCTTGCGCAGGTGTTGTTCGACATGACGAACTGCTGAGGCTCGAAGCAGTAGAAAACAACGTCGTTTGAGAAGGAGAGGCTTTTGGAGAGAGAAAGAGAGGTAAGCTTGGACTGGAAGTCGTTCATGCAGGAGGTGGAAGTGGGGGTGTTTGGGAGATTGAATTGGGAAGTCTCCTTCAGGTGCAGGGCCAGAGCTATCCCGAAGAGGGACAAGAGCGTTTGGCAACAGGGGATTTCGGTGTAGTCGATTGTGGAGGTTTTGGTTTTCGGCGGTTGGTAGTTACGGCAAGTCGTTTTGTTCCATGCGATTCTCGACACGTAGTTAAGGTCCACCGGACATGTCGAACCGTTGGTTGCGTTTGCCGGAGAAGGCGCGGCGGCTGATGAGAGAGAAAGTAGAGAGATAAAGTAAAGACCGAGGAGAGAGAGAAGCACGTCCATGATCTGGTTTTTTTTTTTGTTGAGAACAGGATTTGTGATCTTTTGTTTTGTGTAACTGTAAAAAGTTTAAAGCTTGGGCGTACTTGTCTGTTTTAGAGAGAGAGAGAGAGAGAGAGAGAGAGAGAGAGAGAGCGGGATGAGACGCTTCAGAGAGAGAAAGAGATGTTGGATTTGGATTGTCTCTCTCGTCTTGAAGTTGCAATCATGGAGGGATGGGATTACCCTTTCGGTCAAAACACCACCTGCCTCTTCATGGCGGCTGTACTGGTGTCCAAAGGGGAGGACGCGCCTGGCAAGGGTGGTGGCCCGCACGCGCCGTGTCAAAGGAATAAATTGCAGGCCATTTTTGTCCGGTTGATTTTTTTTTTCCTTTCTTGTAAACCTGTTCATGTATTTAATTTAAAAAATCTCCAAAGATATAATTGAACAATTAGTGCTTTTGGGTTTTTTTTTTGTTAACTAATGTCGCAATTCTTTCACGTATTTAGAGTCTGTTTAGTTTATTAATTTAAATTTTTAATTTGAGTTAAAATATAATTTTATATGAAAAATTTTTATTGTAATAAAAAAATTAGATGCAATTATTTTTGAGAATTTCTTACTGTAACAAAACTTAAATTCTAAATTCAAATCGGTGAAGTGAACAAAAACTCATTCATTTCACCGATTTGAGTTTTATTACAGTAATTTTTTTAAAAAAATAATCACATTTAACTTTTTTATTACAGTAAAAAATTTTCGTATAAAATCACATCTCAACTCGAATAAAAAATTTGAATCAACAAATTAAATTTGCCTAAATTGTTAAAGGAAAATAACGAGAGAAGTAAATTTTTTTTTAAAGCATGAGAAAAGTAAAATAAAGTAAAGGTTAACTAACTTTTGGTGTTTATTTTATTTATTTATTTATATGATGAATTAAAAAATATGAGGAAAAATTATTTTGATATTTGTTTTTTTTTTTTTTAAAAAAAAAAAACCGTTTTGTATCTTGTGTGTGTGTGTGTGCGTTTTTTTTATTTTTTTATTTTTTTTATTTTTAAGTACTAGTAAAGAGTGTCACGTGCATCTGTGTTTGTAAATTAAATAGTAAATACCATATATAAGTCTAAGTTATATTGCGTTCAATTAAAAAATATATATATAGTAGTGACATTAAATGAATTTTCTCTCTGACGAATTTCTCTCACTCTTTTTTTATTTGACTTTGATGATTTATCATTCTTTTCTTCACTTGTGTTTTTTCTTCTTCTTTTTTTTTTTTTTACAATTTTTTAAATTTTTTATTTGTTTTGTTTATTTTGGCCGAAATGATCTATCACAACAGCCATCAAGACGCCCATCTTTCCAAATAAAATGAATTATAATTCGTTTTTACAAATTTTAGTCATGGAAACATAGAACGATAAAATATTATTTGTTTCTTTTCATCATTATATATATGGTTTGGGCTATCATATATATTATATATATATATATATATTATATATATATACCTTTCTTTCACTTTGTTTAGATGGTATTTTCCCAAATATTAAGGTTTTTTTTTTTTGCCTTAAACGTAAATAAAATAACTTATGAACTTTACTTTGTTCCTATAATTTCAACGGTGGCAGTATAGATTATTGTTACTTATCAATATTATACATCTCTTTCTTTTTCATTTGCTTGAAATTTTATTTTATTTTTCGAAAACATACTCTTTTCTTCCTCTGTTCAACCATTCCAATTGAGTGACACAATGTAAAATCTATCAAAATAAGTGACGTTAATAATCACAAAAGACCTAAAAACACAGCTGTTCAAAGAGTATAAAAAAAAGGGAAAATAGATAAAGGTTCAATTACTCTTTTGTGATTTGCCTAATCATGTAATTCTTTAGTTCCAAAGATATGTATTATATATATATATATATATATATATATATATATAGAAAACACTACGAAAATCTTCATCTTCATTCTAGTTTCTATAGCTTCCTAAAAAATTGGACAGTAAAAAAAAAAAAAAAATTGGGACATTCTTCGGTACACAAATATATTAGTAGGTCAGATTTTATGTCCGTTAAATTTGTATAAAATCACATAAAAGTTAAAATGTATACAGATTAAATGGTTAAAAAAATTTAACCTATCGGTACACTAAGCGTACTAAAAAATCTCTTAAAAATAAAAAATAAGAACGTATTAAAAAGAAAAAAAAAAAGTCTACTGTCCCATTACACAATGAACTTCACATCTACTATTTCATCCCGCTTTTCATACACAATAAGAGCATCTTTAATGCAATATTGATTAGTGCATGTCAAAATTTATTAAAATGAGTCTACAAAACTAGCTACCACATGGGGGCAGCTTCCCTTAAGTCAAAGTAGCCATGAGAAAATATGACATTATTGTCAAGTTATCATTTATAGTTGAAGTAATCTAGTCTAGCAAAAAGTATAAACTTGCATGATTAAACCTTATTCATTTACACCAGAACTCAAAAAAAAAAAAAATTAACTCAAGTTATAAATATTCCGTTTATTTTACCGATTTGAGTTTAAAATTTAAGTTTTATTAGAGTAAAAAGCTCTAAAAAATAATCACATTTAACTTTTTTCTATATAAAAAGCTCTCGTATAAAGAGCCTGTTTAGTTTGCTGATTCGAGTTTTTAATTCGACTTTATGTGAGAGCTCTTTACTATAATAAAAAAGTTAGATGTGACTGTTTTTTAGAGCTTTTTACTGTAGCAAAACTTAAATTCTAAACTCGAATCGATAAAATAAACGGGCCTAAATAACCCTAAAACTATTTGAAGTAAATAATAATTTACCATGTAAATGTTTTATTTGCGATTGGTAAATCTCCCAACCTAATCCAATACAATAAATTGGTTTAATAACTACGTGAAAAAATGTTTATGTAGCGACATATTTAAAATATATTATTGTAACATGTACAAATTAGAGTACAATTATTTATAAGAAAATATCACTTGAGAATGTTTTAGGAAAAATATGTGTAACATATTTGAGAGAACTTATTCAAGCGGGGCAATTAGGAAAAAAAAAAGACATATTGGGGCAATTAGGGAAAAAAAACATAATTGACTTTAGAGAAATATATGAATAAAACAAAAAGAAGGACAAACAAAATGTCTGTTTCAATCAAAATTTGTCGTGATCGAAACACAGAGGTGCTGACATGCATTTCAATAGCGACACGTTATAGAAAAAATATTTTAACGGACGGGATGCTTTTAAATATTGTGGTTGAAATCGAAATATTTTCACGTTTAAAACAAAACTAGTGTCATGATAAGTAGAGATGTATCGTTTATTTTACGGATTTGAGTTTTTAATTTGAGTTAAAATATAATATGTTTTTAGAGTTTTTTATTATAGTAAAAAAAATTAAATGTGATATTTTTTGAGAGTTTTTCACTGTAAAAATTTAAAATTAAAATTGAATCGATAAAATGAATGGTAAAAATAGACAAAAAATAAAAGGGGTTCCAATAAAAACGAACTATTTTGATCAAAATTCAGTGATGCTTCTACTTCTATATTAAGGGCACAATTGAAAAAATTTATTTAAATGAGGCGAATTTAAATACATAAGATTTCAAAAAAGAAAAGAAAACAGAAACATGTAAATGAAGCAAATTATAGGTTTGTTGATGTTGGATTCCATCAACAGTAAGAAATTTCTACTCGACAATAAATGATAATAAGTTGAAGAGAATGTTGCAAACAATTAGGAATTAAATGCAAATGATCTAATGCATATATCATAATAAATAAAAGAGTTAAAACTCCTTTTTATGAGATTGTGTCCTTCTATTTATGTATTTTTTTTGTTTTACTTTTTCATCTTTATTTTTTTAAATCTTTTTTATATTTTATTTTTTTTTGTGTTTTTTTAAAATATATTGTTTCTCACTTTTTTTTGTATAAGAGTATTTTCACATTTATTCCTATTTTATTTTTGGTTGTTAAAAAATTTTCGTCAAATGTGTGTCTGTTTTTTTTGTCAATTGTTTTTTTACATATATTTTTTTTTAAAATAAATTCAAAAATCCTTAAATGGCTGAACAATTGAATTTCTTATTATTTAATAAATAATAAATTTTTTAAGTATTTTTAACTCGACAATATGTGTAGAACACGTTATAAACTAGTGATAGATAAAAATAAAAAAAATTGGAGTTAAAGACGCAATTTTTAGTAGTTAACCATTAACGAAGCCTACATTCTTTTTTTAAAAGAAAATTACATTTAATTAAAAACTAATAAATAGTTATCTCGGTGTAATGTTAATTGACCTATTAGAAACTTTCTCTATATTAATATTAAGGGATTTTTTTTAGTGTATTCTTGTTTGAGAACACCAATATTCACTTCTTATTAGTTGTTAGATTTATATTAAATTTGATTAAAGTCAAAATAAATTGAAAAGTAATATATATTTAACTGTTGATGTTTTAAACAGAGAGAATACTAAAAATAAATTTTTAATATTAAATAAAAAAGATGAGAATGTTTACAATATTTTCTCCCGATTTAAAAGTTCAATGCTAATTAAGATAAATTTATACGATTATGTTTTGAGTTTTCTCCAATTCATACAGACAGTAAATCCAAAACTCTTTCGTTCTTATATCCACTCCGCTTTTTCTTCCTTGCCGACAGTTTCGTCTACCTAAACCATTTTGGTAACCTATTATTGGTCTATTTTCTTAGGGACTTTTTCATTTTCAACTTGGGTCTTTTTTTAAAATTTTCTCCTTTTAGTTAGGTAATTTTTTTGGCCCCACTTTAAAGAAAGTCAAGAGTACAAATGGGATTTTGACAAAGTGATTTTTTGGCCTCTCAAACAGTCTCTCACAACCATGGATTATGTTTGGAATTGATTCTGTTTTTGTTTTTCATGTTTTTTAAGAACGAAAAAATAAAAACGTTTCTAAAACAGAGTTTGACGCAATAAAAATAAAAAAAGAAAATAAAAATGATTTTTTAATTTAGTATAAAATGAGAGAAATGAAGGACTATTTATTGTTCTAACTAAGTGTTTAGTTAAAACACTTAGGATGTTCATTGAAGGACTAGTTTAGTATAAATTAAAACACTAAGTGTTCATTGTTTTAGGATGTTCTAACTATTATATTCGGATCCTAAGTAGGAAATATAGAATTTAGGGCCCTTAGGAAGGACTATTTATATATACACGGTGGAAGCAATTCTTAAGCTCTAATAAAGCTAGTTAAAGAGAAGGGGGAAACCCGAGTGTCCTTACCAGCGGTATGCCTTTTGTCGCTCGTTCTTCCAGCTACCTTTTGTCGCTCGTACTAATTAGACTATCACTAAAGTGGTAGCCTAGTTCTATTGGCTTTATTCCCAAGTCTTTCGAGATATCGTTTTTTTCTTTTATTGTTTTCATGATTTCACTTTTTAAATTAAATATTTGGTTGATTTATGTTGATGGCTCATAATATCTTTGTTGAAAAAGGTTTTGCATTATGGTATCTTTGCATAATAAAATGTTGGCTCTTAGAGATTTGCGAACCCATCAATCTTCAGATGCAATATCAAACGGCGATACTCATCATGTTCCTCTCACAGAAGAAGACATTGTTCAAAGGGTTTGGAAGCCTCGTTCGGGATATATCCGAGGGAGGGGAAAAATTCTGAAAGGATCTTCTAGTTCTTCTGATGCACAAAGTGAGAATGACGAAGTAGTCGTGGAGTTGAAGAACAAACTTGCATCATATGAGAACAAACTTGATGCATGTACATCATTTATTCAACAATTAACCTCTCAACTGAACATGCAATTTCCTGGCTGCTTTGCTCAATTTGATCCAAGAACCACCTTTTCTCTACCTTTGCCACCACAACACCCTTCGCAGGATGATGATGACGTCGATGATGCTTATCGTCCTGTGATCTCGAGAGATCCATGTTATTAGACTTACAATTTAAACCTTTTAGGTTCATGTATAAATTTATATTATAAACTTTTACTTTTGGATATTGATAATATGCTTGAAACTATTATGTATGTTTTTTTTTTATCATTAAGTTAATATGAGCTCTTAAATTTATGTTATTATTATTTTTGTAAATTATTAATTTTATATTTAAAATAATAATATAATTTAATAAATAAATTCAAAATAATAATGCAATATAAATTTATGCTAAAAAATAATTAAAAGCACGGTTTCTTAAAAAATAAAGAAGTTGTCGACGCATTAGGTGTAGGTAATTTTAATTTTGAGGATATTTTGTTGATGCTTTGATGGTGTGAGGAATTTTATCTTTTGAAACTTGCCGACGATAATGGCGTTAGTAAATTTCCTTAAAAAAATACGGGGGAACAAGTAACTTGACGATGCTATTTTGGCGTCAGCAACTTCTAATCAACTTAGCGACGCGTTGACTACGTCACTAAGTGCACTTAGCTACGCTTTGTTAGCAACACCTTTAGTGACGTTGTAGTGGCGTTAGAAAAGTAATTTACCGACGCCTTCCAATACTTACCAACGCAATTAATGCGTCAAAAATCACACTTTTTCTAGTAGTGCCTCTCTCGAGTAGAGAGAGAGAAAGAGAGACATTATTAATGGGTTTTTTTTTTTTTTTTTTACATTGAAAACAATCTCTTGATAAAACTACCAAACGCATTTTCAAAAATAATTTCTGTCTTATATTGAAAATGTTTTCATTTTCATACAAAAAATAAAATCATTTTAGAACGAGTTTCAAACGCGCCCATGGTGTTTCCTTCTTTCTAAAGAGAGCAATTCTATAAAGCATTGGTGGTGCCAATTAATAAAAAATGAGTTTCGTAATGTGAAATTTATAAGTGAAGTTTATTTTATATTAGTAATAGTGTTTAGAACCTGGTGTCACTAAACAATTTTTTTAGAAAAATACAATTGAACTTCAAGAGAAATTTCCTAAAATTGACTCCTTATTCTGTCCATCTTATTTTGCCCTCTAGCTTCCGATACTCAATATTGACAATAATTCAAGCTTCGTATATTCTCACTATTCAACATATTTACTAGTAGAGAGGGGCACGTGCAAAAGCATGTGACATTGCCTTTCCTTTAAAATTAAACAACTCAATCTACTTTCTTAAAGGGAGATTGAGGGAAATAGATTTGAATAAAAAGGGAATAAAAATAGCAATTAATTATAAAATTCTTCTTGAATTATAATCCGTGTAGTGCTTTACCTTCTGATTTTTAAAATGTAACAGCCGTTCTTCTTGAAAAAATAGATTAACAAAAATCCCTTTTCATTAGAATTTTATTTAAAAAAAATGATATCTGGTACATATATAGGAGTATTTCAGTAATCTTCCATTTAAATGTAATTTGAGTTTAAAATCTAATTTTATCATAACACATTTAATATTATTGAGCCATGAAAAATATTTAATATTCATAAAATTGCTAATGGTTTTTAGATTTTCAACACAAATGACCATTTTTAAAGGATTTTTTTTTTTCACAAATTGCTAAAATTTTATAAAATTACAAAAAATATCTTTTTTATTTATTTAGTGGTCAATCACTAATTGAATTAGCATCTATAATTAATTGACTTGATCACTGATTGACTTAACGATCTATCAATAATTGAGTTTAATTTATAACTAATTAACTCGATAATTATTCATTATTAATCAATATCCGTTAATAATTAACCAACTTCAATCAACAAATTACAGGTTTATTAATAATAAATTATTGATAAATTAATAATGAATCAATTAATCAGTCATTAGCCATAGGCCAATCACTGATTAATTGTGATCAATAACTGATTGACTCCTCTAAATAAACTATCATTTTTATAAAATAAAAAATCAGCTATTTATAGAAAGAGGTTGTAAAAGGTAATTGAACTAATTTTTCATGGTCTTTTTTTTTTTTTTTTCTCGTCAATGGCTGCGCAGAAGTCTTGAACTAGAGGAAAATAAATTAAAAAAAAAATAGAAAAAACTACAACTAGGACTAAATCGGTAAAGGAAAGGTCGAAATTCTTGTGTGATTGCGCTTCAGATTTAACTCAAAATGTATATCAGTCTAAAGAGTAAAGAAATTGTACGAATGGTTTTTTTTTCTTAATTCATTGACAGAATAGAGTACAAGATATATACACCGTGATATTTACAACTTACAAGTATGGAAAGAATATCATTCCTACTACAAATCTGCTAAACAATAAGAAAATTTCTAAATAAAAAATATTTACAGCTTTTCAATGTTGATTTGTCAACTTTTCTCATTAAAATGTTCATGGCTGTTCATTACATATGGCCCGGGTGAAGAAAAAAACCCAGATTGGCTCTGTTCATCAGAGCGGTGGAGATGGTGAGCATCAATGGCGGTGGGTGGACTTCGGCGTCGAGAGGAAGATGAAAACTGGGAAGATGGAGAAGAGTTGATGAAAACGAAAAATTTGTTAGTTATTTATGTTGGTATTAATATAGCTGTATTTGCATTCATTATGTCTAGTAACATGATATCCAAGGGCCTCTATTACAAGTTTGTTTATCATTGAAGCCTAATCATATATTATAATTTTTGCTAATTGAAATTGTTGGGATTGTTTAAATATAATATATAAGAATTTGTTAAGTTTTATCACATCTAAAAGCAGACATAATTTCCAACAAGCATGACGTTTTGGCATTGAATTTGGACGCCGTGGCGCTGAAATGGACAAAATTTTCAGCAAGCATGGCGCTTTGGTTCTGAGTTTGGGCGCCACAGCGCTCGGACTTGTGCAGACAGTTTCTGAATTTTCAAAAACTGGCGTTGCAATGCCCGAAACTGGCGCCGCAATGCTGTAACAATCAAACACATTTTTTGACACTTGAATTGACACCAATTCAATTGGGAAAGGTGTCTTTTCAAGTTTGGTTGTGCCTATACGTATTGGCCTGATAAAAAACTATAAAAAGAACACAAATTGCTGATAAATAATGAAAAAAAATTCTCTACAATTTTTCTCTCTTCTTGTTCAAAATTTTCAAAAATTCTAAGAGTTCTTGTGTTCTTAATGTAGTTGTTATTTTGCTTGTGATTAACAACTTGAAGGCTTGTCATATTCTGTGAGTGATTTACTGAGAACCTGAAACAATCTCTAACAAGAGGGAACAAATTACGCTTTAAAAAAATGTATTTTTTACGTGTTTTAAGTCTCATTTCCCTCAAAATTTCTAACAGATATAGCTACCTATCCTAAGCTTGAATATTGTTTGCTGATATTACAAGTTATATATATTGGTTTCTATTTGTTGTGGGAGTTTGAATATCGAATGAACTGTTCGATCAACAAGTAAAATAACTACATGCAACAACTGAAGAAGTTGTCGCTAAACATTTAATTTTTGAAATCTAACAGTTTTTTCTTTTTAATTATTATTAAAGAATCTTACAGTTTTTAGTATAACACGATATAAATTATAACGTGATTTTTATGTTTCCCTGGGACCATCGATAAAAATAAAAAATAAAAAGGAAACGGGTTCATTTGTGAATTAATCTTTCTCCAATATCATATTATATGCATATTTTTGTTTTCTATTTAGTGTCAAAAGCATCTATTGTAAGAAAATCACAGTCAATTCTTTTATTGATCATAAATATTTTATCTTTAGACAAACTAACAATATGCCAGCTGATCAAACTAAGTTATAATGTTTCTAATTTAGAAAAAAAAAAAAAGTGATAATCATTTATATCTTTTCCCATTGATACTAGCCAATATATAACTTACGTGTTGGAACACTAATTTATTTCTTTCTCAAATGGAGTTAAATTTACTTATAAGTAATCTTCAAACATTGCTTTTTTCTTTTGAAAATTTTTCCATAATGTTTTTGAATCTTTGGTCAACAAAAGAAGCTTTTTCCAAGCATAAATTTAAGTAGTTATCTTCTTTTAATAATTAATGCGTTAATGATCATGAGATGATGAAGTTAAAACTAAAACACATATTTATAGTTTCTTAAGTACTCTTAAAATGAAGTGGCACCTTCAATATTATATTTGCGAAATGATGAAATTAACACACCATTTACAGTTCTAAAGTTGAAAAGAAATAGAATCTTTGATATGGTTTAACAACAGTCTTAAGTAATATATCTTTCTCCTTCTATATATACTGAATTAGTTGTAATAATTCTTCCAATAACAGTACCTGATTTTTTTTTTCTTTTTAATTTTTGTTCTAAACAGAATGTTAAGGAAATTGTTTATATATATATATTGAAGTTCATACCTTTTCATAATTAGTTCAAAGTATTCAGTTAGTTCGCGACTAATTTTGTAAATGTAATAAGTTGTTTATATATTCAAGATGTAATTGTAATGTGAGAACAGAAGGCAAATTTCATTTAAAAAAAAGCTATAGATTCTCCACATTGCTTCTAGATCTAGAGAAATCGCTCTTGCTAATAAAGTTTTTAATATTATAAACATTCATTATGTCATTATCATTTATCTCAATTAACATGTATTGCAATTCGATACAATCATTAGTTGGATTCACCTCACGGACCATGCGTCATATGTTTAAAAATAATCGAGTATATAAATGAATATATATATATATATATATATATTTGATCTCAGTCATATTTGGAATTTTTGCAAATACAATTCTATCAAAAACTTTTGGTGTAAGCATTTTTGCATTTTGTTTCAAAAAAATCAAGAGCGTCTTCTGAAATTTTTGCTTTGTTTTTGAAAGCAAGTACTCTTCGTCGTTGGTTTATAATTAATATAATGATTGCCAGTTTGTTCATTTTTTCTGTGTAATGTTCACAATCATGCAAGTTTGTCTGAATTTCCTCAAGACATTTGTCCACGTAGAAATGGAAAACGTTGGATTTGGACCCCAGAAATTCGTCCAACAATAACAGCAAATATATCAACAAATATTTAACATAGTAATTAAAGCACTATATTTCCTCAAAATCTGGAAACACGATCTCCTCATAAGGAAAGATAAAACAAGAATATAAGATAATAATGTAGAAATTATATAGTGTTATAAATTATAATATGGGTTAAGAGAGATAAATATATATATATCTATATTCAATACTTTGATTTAGCAGATACCAAAAGCAGCTTCGTCGTAGTTTCCAGTTTCTAAAAGATTTTGGTAAAACTACGTGCCGAAAACCATGTGTGCAATAGTCAGAGTGGTTTTCTTTTTTCAGTAATTAGAAATATTGGAAAATTTTTTGAGATTTTCTTTTGGAGGGTGATAATAATGACTAATTAATGATTTGAGATTCTGCTGCATGGCTATTACGTGGTGCCCCTAGAAAATAGTCTATTCTAAGTTAATATCTTTTTTTTTTTAAAGTTAATTTGTTCAATAAAGTTAATAGTATTCTGGAGAAATTATATCCCCAGTCATTCTACTTTTTTTTTTATTATTATTTCTCATGTTACCTATAAACTAGTATTTTCATTCTAAAGTTTGTGCAATATGATTAATTTTAGAATTAAAAACTACCACAGTAGATGAAAGAAAACTTAAAAAAAAAAAAAAGGAAAATTAATTTAATTATACAAACTGTTTGAATGGAAAAAATCTTTTACGAAAGTGCTAATTTCATTTAACCTTCCATGTTTAACACTCAGAATCTGTCACTTATATATAACTAAAGACAAGGATATATATATATATATATGTGTGTGTGTGTGTGTGTGTGTGTGTATAACATATATACATATGAGAAAATCTCATGACGAAACCAAAAGAAAGAACTATTGAAAGAAATTCTATAAAGATATTTTTTCCTCTTAGACATAGACAAGAAGATCTTGCCTTCAACATCTCAACAGTAACTCCAACTTCTGTAACAAATACAAATTTATTGGTAATATCAGGATCAAGGTGGACAAATTGCACCTGCAAGTTTTACCGGATATAAAAAGGTTACAAACTTCCCTTGAAAAATCCGGGTCAGTTTCTCTCTCCGTTTTCTTCTTCATGGTTTTTTGCCTTTTTATTCTTGACTTATTTGTGCATATCTCTTTCTCGATCAAATATGTGTATAATACAATGAATTGCAAAAGGATTCACGGCTAAATGTAAGAGAAACTAATTTATTTATCGATTCAAAATCTAACGAATACAAAAAAAAAAAAAAGATGAGTAAAATTTGCGTTTTTGTATGACAGATGATCTTTGGTTTTATATTCATGGAGTTTGATCATGGCTCTTATGCTTATCGTTTTTTTATTTTTTATCGTTTTATTTTCATGCGGTTTGGTATTATATACAAATACGATTATTTGAATGTATGAACTTATCAATGCACTATATAATATCATTTTCATAACAACCATAAGGAAGCAGGTAAGAGATAAACAACGATAAATTTGAATAATGCAAAATGATAGGATACAAGATTTTTTTTTCCTTCTTCTTTCATGAAGAAGATTGATGAAAATGAGGATTTAAATTGTTTTGTTTTTGGTGAAATAGGGATTAGTAAGTTTAGTGTAAAGGGCACTAAGCTTTATTTTCAAATCGCATTCTGTGCGCGCCTTAATGCGCCATTTTCAAATCGAGTTTTGTGCGCGCCTTAACGCGCCATTTTATAATATGTTTGCTAAGGAGGACTCCTAATGTGGAGTTATAAAAAAGGAATGATTATAAGTTTTTTCAAAATTATTTGGCACGTAAAAAGAAAAAAGACTACATTTGTATCCCTACCTTTGTGAAAGAATTAACCTTTTTATTTATAAAATTACTATATTACCATTTTGCTAAATAAATTGATTTTTAAAATGGGTGGTTTTATTTATACACCTCTTTTTACTCTCCACACCCCACATAATTTTAAAATAATTAAAATTATTTTTTGCATGTCTCTATTATTCCAAAATTACTCTAATTATTTTCATAAATTATTAATTCTTGACCACTTCAGCTTTTTTTTTTCACAACCACCATTTTTATTTTAATTTGTTAATTTAATATTATAATTTATCTATCTTTCTGTATATTTTTTATTTAACCTTTAGGCATGAAGCCTTTTTTCATAAGCAAATAAAGAAAATGGAAAAATATACAGAAAAAAGACAGCAAAACAACTAAAAAAAAATGAGAACGAAAAAAAAAAAAAAAGAAAAAAAAAAACGCCAAAAGAAAAAAGTTACGGCAAAAAAATATCATCAAAAGAAATTAAAAAAATAACACAAACTATAAAACAACATGAGCAAAAAAAAAAAATATATATTCATGCAACTTTGTAAAAACAAAAAAAAAATAAACAAACAAAAGAGAGAAAAAAAATCCTATCATTAATTTCTATTATATAATAAAATTTAATTGCGTAATTAAATCTAACGTAATTAACTTTTCCTTTTGTTATTTATTAAGCATATTAGAGTTTAAATTAAAATATCCTAGAGTAAAATTTCAAATTTTGAAAAAAATAGAATTCAGAGTAGTTATGAAAAAGAAATAATTAATTATCGCCAAGTTTTAGTGAAGACAAACCGTTTGTGCCTATCTTAACTCGCCTAATTTGCTAGTCCATTAAATGTGATATCATAAACGTTAATCAAGCTTATTAGAGTCACAAAAATTCTAATAACGCAAGATATTATTAGAGATGTCTTTATTATTTTCAAAAAAAGAGATGCTTTGATTGAAGCTTGTTGTGGCTCTATACACGTTAACTAGTTATATTCTTATTTTTTGTGTGGATGTTTCCTAGCTCGATTCGTGCCTTCTTTTATTTATTAGTTATTTTGTATGCGATGATTTAATCAGTGATTAACGAAATTTTCAGTCTCCCGAATTGCTAAAAATCCCATTTCTTTCCTAATTAAACATATCAAGAAAGAAGGATTGGCAAGTTTAGCAAATGATAACAATTTAACTCCCACATTACTCTTATAAAATCTACAAAGAGTGTGTATTAATCCCTAAATGTTAATTTCACAACTGATCAAGTATTTAGAAAAGATAGATTAGCTAGCTTTGTTCATATTTAGACGTGTCCAAAGAGGTCAATTAAAATTTTTGGGACTTATAAAAGTTTGATGAAGTAGTGATAAATTAAGTTTATTAAGATCTAAATTTTTTTTAAAAAAAAAAAAAAACTTTGGAAGGGTGATAATCAGGAATCTAAACTGCTGCTTCCAAATTCCAGCCAATTTATAAAAGAACAAATTATATATAATAGAGAAAGTTGACATTTGTTCTATATTTGTAATGTATTTGTATTGTAAATTAACTAATCTTAGGAAATCAGTAGGGAAAGAATATTACCATATCTGTAGTACTTTAATTGGATATATTTCATTGAAGCAATTTATTTATAGCATTTGTAATCCCTTTTTCTTCTCCATCGCTCTCTCAAAATTTTTCTTCTTTGGTCATTCTTGCTTATTCACCTCCTTTGTGCTCTTCGTAACCATCTTTTTGCCACCCCGCCACCTCCACTGCACCTCCCTCACGCCGCCGTGCCGTGCTCTCATGTGATCAGCGGCTTCAGCCGTTGCCGGACAAGTGCCGCTCACTCGAACCTCCATTGCACCGTAGTGTTATCCCTGCGCCGTGCTCTCCCCAGATCATTGCCACTTGTGTGCCCGTTAACATTGTAGCCAGCCCTAATAGTTTTCTTTGGGTCTCCTTTATCGTGTTCCTTCCTTTTTTTTTTTCCTTGTTTTTTGGTCAGAACTGTGTTTGGTTTCGTTCACTGTTTTGTTTCGTTTCTTTTCTTTTTTCTTTTTTAATTTCATTAACCGTGCTTTCATTCCGTACTCGATATGCCCTGTGGTTGAATACTAAGGTCTATTCATTTCGCTGATTCGAGTTGAGAATTCGAGTTTTGCTACAATAAAAAGCTCTCACAAACAGTCACATTTAACTTTTTTACTACAGTAAAAAGTTCTCACATAAAATCATATCTCAACTCGAATTAAAAACTCAAATTAACGAACTAAACGGGTCCTAAATATATATGGTGTTTTAGCTCGTATAATTTTTGATATTGCTGATTTATAGTATATTTTTGTTGTTCTTTTCCTAGTAATTAGCTATTGAAGCCAAAAAAAAAAAAAAAAGACCCTGAATAGAACGAAAATAGTATTGAAGATCTGTAGAACATCTCAACTAGATTCGAATCTTCTGGAATATATAAATATATCAAGCCACAAATTATAATTTATTATTAATTAAAGATAAAAAAAAAAATTTTACAGAACTAAAATTAGGAAAAACCCTAACAACCCAATCCTAAAATAAAATAAAACAAACACTCCTCTAATCAACGAAAGAAAACTCCGAAACTATGACATCTGCGACAAAGTTAAAAATCTAACACGATAAGAATTAGCCTAGACTTTTCCTTAAAGATCAACCTTAATAATAGGTCTCCTCATTAGTAATAGAAAGGGCTTGAAAATATTCCTTTATTTCCATAATCTACAACCCTTCTAGTTTCATTTAGAAACTACATGGTTTTTTTTTTCAAGTTGTTTCTTTTTGTTTTTCGCCCTAGGGCTGGATTATCTTGTGTGTGTGTGTGTGTGTATATATATATATATATATTAAATTTCAATAATATTTGAGGAGAGGGTTTTGTAAAAGATGGGGTATGTAATGGATGTGAACTTAGTTGCCATATATACTAGTTATGTATCAATTGTCCTATATCGTTATTTATAGATAAGAAAGCTACATTTATTTTCACATGCAATTCGGAGTTATTTTATTTCTTTTGTATAGGAAAATATGAATATAGAAACTGTAGTACAAAAGAGAAATGTTAAACACACAAATATTTGTGATGCATCCCCACCATCTATATATATATAGTAGTTAGAGTTGTCGCTTTCTAAATACTATGAATATTTCCTAGGAAGAAAGACGGAAATAGGTCAAAATTTGAGATGAATTAAAATTAATAGGTCAATAGTTTACATAAGTTAATAAATATGCCAAATTACTATTTTTGTCCATAACTTGTCTGGTTATAAACCATAACTTGACAAGTTATTGTCCATAATTCACGGTTTTTGTCCATAACTTGTTTAGCTATGATCAATAACTTAATAAGTTTGTCCATAATGTATCTGGTTATGAACCATAACTTGACAAATTATGGCCTATTAATTTCTATAACTAAAAATTAACTTATATACTTTCTTAAGTTTTTCATATTGACTTATTTTCTACTATTTTCGTATTTCTTACCGGTAATATTCCTTTTCAGAGTCGAGGGCAATATTACTCTACGCTCAATTTAGTTTTTTGGTTTTTGAGTTTTACATTCAAATATATTAAAATTTAAAAGAAGGAAAAAAGAAAGTAAGAGCAATATCCAAAAATCTATCGAACATATTAAGGGGTATATATAATTGAAATACAACCTTCCAAATTTTTAATACAATGAATATAGAGGTCAATTCGTTAACTGCCATTTGCCTTTCTATTTTTAACCCCAGTTGATAAAGTCTTTTTCTTTCTTGAGTGAAGCTTTAATTATTGATTTGACTAACAATATTGTAAAGTTACCAATATTCTTGAATTAATAATATATTTACATGAGAGTTACATCATTTTCTTTCTTTCTTCCTCCTCCTCCTCCTTCTTCAATAATTTTAAAAATTCGCTTTCTTAGGTCCTAAATAATATAGTTTTTCCCTTGTCCTAATAATATATATTCCTCTATTTCTTGTCAATATTGTTAAAGTATATATGTCACAGCATGTGAGTTTATGTATATTTTTGGTGGTTTTACAGGAAATTACTTGTCTAACCGGTTAATCACATTAATAAACTTGAAGAATCAAATGATGCTAAGATCATTTACATTGTCGAAGCTCCTTTTCTTCTTCATATTTCTGGTAATTTAAACTTTCTGCTAAACCCCTTGCCTTTAGTATATTACCTCATATGTTCCGTACAATATTGCTTCAAGAAATCAAAATCTTCTTAGATAAATCACGTAGAAGGATATTACTTAACCATCAATTGTTGTTCAAATGCAGGCAATTGTACTGCTTCTGCATCTGGGTTTGCTGATATCATATTGGTATGGCATGATCAAACATGTAGAACGACATGTGAATGTCAGTTCTCACAGTTTCCATTCCCAACTACAGTCGGAGATCGATAAGACGACAAAACTTCTCAACCTGATGAGCTCTTCGTCAACAACGAACTTAGCAAGAGTTCTAGCTTCATCTCTCAATGGATCTAAACTCTCAATTCCTGAGATTGAGAACAATGTTAGGTTTTTTTTTTTTTTTTTTTTTTTTTTAACACTCCATCTCCATCTCTTTGATCTCTAATCATTACTACAATAAATAATAACTTTTTAACTTTTCAGAATTTTAATAACATTACTATAGTGTAATTACATAGTAGGCTACAAAAAATTTACTACTTTAAACTTTTTAGAATTAATATCAATTTTCATTAGTCTGTCAAATTGATATATATATTTATTCTTTTTTTTTTTTTTGTATCATTTTCTTAAAATTCTACGCTCCTTAAATTAACATATAAGGACAGAATATGATAGAAGAAATCAATCTTATCGTCTTTAAGAGAAGACATAAATCTCAGACCTCCGATATTGAGAGAACATACCTTTAGATTTCCTGATTTTTAGTATTAGTTACTTGATTTCGACAAAAAGAGATTATAATTTAATTAGCATATATATTTTTTCCCCCTATTTCTTCATCCTAATTCTTTGCTTTTCTTTTCAGGTCGGTCCAATTTTCTTTCAAGCGTTATCAATAAATCCACACTTGACCCAAATTTCATATGTTGGACGCGAAGGTATTGTTTTCTCCTACTATACAGACGGGGATCAAACCTTTGCTTTATATTCTAACTCTTCTTTTGACACGACTCATAATTCGAGTAGTCCAAATGCCTATTGGTATACACAACTGGTAGACAGAAACACCGGAAAACTACATGGAAACCTCGTTGGATTCAGCCCCTCCATCGCCTCTAACAATGCAAGCTCGTTTCGAAAAGCTTTAAACAGTACAAATGGATATTCCTTTCTTGGAACAAGATGGAACAGTACTCAAGACCTTTTGTTCATCAACACAGCAAGCGTTAATGGGAATAATGGACTCGTTGCTCTAGGGTTTTTGGTTAAAGAAGTGACCGAGTTTTATACCGATATCGATCTTAAAGGCGGGAGATCATATTTAGCCACCGTGGATGGGAATGTACTAGCTGGGGATTCACTTCTTTCCTTTGAGTTGATGAAAGCACATGGTGATCAAATTGTTTCCTGCTACAGATCAACTAGATTTTCTAATCATTTGACTTTTCAGGGAATGAATTACATGTTTCACTGTTCACAACTTGACATGCTTGGAGTGCAATCGGTACGCATGATCACTATTTGTTTTTTTTTTTTTTTTTTAATTTAGTTATCTATAATCAAATTTTAGTGAAGTTAAAATTTGCATTCGGATTTCTGCTACAATAAGGCTGGAAGAATTAACTATTATAAACAATTGAAGCATTTTAATACGTTAGTGTTATTAGTTTATTCTCATGCATCAATATGTATTTCATCAAATATTTTTCTTTAATACTTTGAATGGTAGTTTGAAATTAATTAGTAGGACTTATGAATGCTGAAATTTACTTCATCTCAAAATTTTCTTTCATCACTTTATAACCACTGGCTATAATTACTGCATAACGATTGAAGTATTAATATAATATTTAAATCGAGTAGATGATTGAACTTACAATGCGATCATTAATATATTTTTAGCTAATTGGTTAAAAATGCTCGTTTAGTTTTGTATCTGCTTTTAACTTTATTCTATTTGAGTTTTCAGGTTTATGTATTAGCTACGCCAAGAACTGAATTAGTCAGCTTTGTGCATAAACATAACAGAACAACACTCATCCTCCTTATATCGATAATCGGCATTATGGCCGTCTCCATTTTCAGCTTCGTTTCCATAATTTACAGAGCTGCCATAAGAGAGATGCATCTGCGCGCGGCCCTTATTAAGCAAATGGAGTCAACTGAACAAGCTGAAAGAAAGAGTATGAACAAAAGTCTTGCCTTCGCTAGCGCCAGCCACGATATTCGTGCTTCTTTGGCTGGCATGACTGGTTTGATAGAGATTTGCTATGATGACGTTGCCAAAGGTTCCGATTTGGAAGAGAAATTAAGACAAATGGATGGATGTACAAAGGACTTATTAGGTAAAACCATTCATTCCTTTCTCAGCGTTTGGTCTGTGGATTCGTGCCATGATTCGAATCATAATTCGTGATTCGTTATAATATTTTTTCTTACAAAAAATACACGTAAATTGAAAATAATTCTTAATTATGATTCTAAATCCATGAAGTAAACGTCCCCTTGGTTTTTCTATATATTCCTAAATTTTATTATACATATCACATATATGACAGCATTACGATTAGAAATGGTTTTTCAATATTCTTATCGACATACATAAAATAATGTCATTAGACTATAATTTATCAGGTCTATTAAATTCCATTCTTGATACAAGCAAAATCGAAGCGGGTAAAATGCAGTTGGAAGAGGAGGAATTTGATGTGGCCCAACTTCTTGAAGATGTAGTTGATCTTTATCATCCTACGGGTGCAAAGAAAGGCACTGATGTAATTTTGGATCCATGTGATGGCTCCATTTCCAAGTTTTCACATGTGAAAGGCGACAGAGGAAAGCTTAGACAAATCTTATGCAACTTGCTGAGCAATGCTGTTAAATTCACGTCAGATGGGCACGTTAGTGTTCGGGCATGGGTAAGAAAGCCAAGTTTGAAGAGTTCAATAATTGCTTCGAACCAGAGTGGTTTAATGCGGGATTTGTCGCGCTTGTTTTACAAGAACAGAAGAGGACATGATCATGAGGATCTTAAAGACATGAATGTGGCCAAGAATGATCCAAACTCTATAGAGATTGTATTTGAAGTAGATGATACGGGAAAAGGAATCCCTAAAGAGAAGCACAAGGAAATTTTTGAAAACTATGTCCAAGTCAATGAAATTGCTGTCGGACAAGGAGGCACTGGCTTGGGGCTTGGCATTGTTCAATCTTTGGTAAGTAATATGTTTTCAATATTTGAGATGTTATGTGAATAATTTTTTGTTTTAGTTTTTTTTTTTCATTTTTAATAATATTTTAAATACATGCTTCGTCAGTCTGCTGTCAGTCTCTCAGTCTCTAAAAAAATAAATAAAAATAAAAATAAAAATTACGACAAGTATGACACATTTGTGTGTATAAATGTTCTACTTGCAGGTACGTTTGATGCATGGCGAAATTGCGGTCGTAGAGAAGGATATTGGAGAAAGGGGTACCTGCTTCAGATTCAATGTTTTTCTTAGTGTTTGCGAGAACGCGTCTTTGAGTGAAACAAGAGAAAGCGAGACTGAATTGTGTTCTGGTGACTTAATATCTACTCCTCAATTGCGTGTTCTTACCCCAAGTCCTAAGGTAGAAGGATCTTATGTCGTATTGCTAATTCGAAACATGGAACGACGTAGGGTTTCGAAGAAGTTCATGGAAAGCCTTGGGATAAAAGTATTGGCAGTGGAGAGATGGGAAAATCTTCCTCTTAGTCTCAGGAAAATAAAACGCAGGTGGAACAATTCCAGCAATAAATCCGATTCGAGTGTTCAAAATGAGCACTTGACAAAATCTATCTCAACCAAAAGTTCTTGCAATACTGGAGCAAAGGATAGTGATCAGCCTTTTAGTAGCACCGCCATGGACGGAACAGACTACATACTTACTCTTTTCAGAAAGACCAATTATCTTAGAGGTGGATCACTAGGGTTTGTATTAATGGTGATTGATGCAACTGCCGGACCATTTTCAGAATTATGTGGAGTTGTGAACGAATTCAGATATGGCCTTCAAAATGCTAGTTGTAGGGTTGTTTGGCTAGCGAATCTGATGTCTCACAGCATCAGCTTCAACTCCTCCCTCGAAGGGCGAATCATCGATTCGGACGATATCATCAAACACAAGCCATTTCATGGTTCCTGCTTGTATGAAGTGGTGAAGCTTCTTCCAGAGTTTGGGGGTTCATTACCAAATAGAGAAGGTAGTACTGCATCTTCGCAAGTTGGGAAAATCTCTAAAGTTACTAATCAACCTATCTCGTCACCAATATATGATCAAAATGAGTACAAGGTCAACACATCTGAAATACAAGAACTTGGAAGTTCAAGCAATGATGAACCCTTGCGAGGGAAGAGAATTTTGGTCGCGGATGATAGTTCGTTATTGCTGAAGCTGGCCATACATAATGTCTCAAAGCTTGGTGGAGCTGTTGATACATGTGCAAATGGAAAAGAAGCTTTGGAACTGGTTTCCATTGGACTAGCCAATAAAAGGAAACATGGAGACTCTACGAGTCTTCCTTATGATTATATATTGATGGATTGTGAGGTAAATATCATACTTGAACTCATTTACAGCGGTTGAATTTGAATTGCATTAATTTTTCGGTATAGAGTCTGAAAAAAAAAAAAAAAAGAAATATACAAAACGCAATTTTCATAGTAGGATGTTTATCGTGATATAAATTGCTCTATTTAGAGTCACTATTCTCGTATTAAATGGATCATGTCACTTCTTTGAGCTTGTTTCAGGATCCGATATTATGTGAAAATTAGACTTTCAAAACACTTGAACTTCCATCTTAAAAGGTTAACATATTAAACAGAGGGACCCAATCTTCTTTAAGTTAATGTTTATTGTTTTATTTAAACAGTGCGAGACTTAGATTTATCTTTTCTCTTACATATCATGCTATATATTAAATTGTCTTAATTTTTTAATTATATGATCAATATGATTTTAATGTGATCTTATCGCTCGTAGGATATCTCATAAAAATAAAATAATGCATATATAATGTTTTTGCAGATGCCAATCATGAGTGGGTATGAAGCAACAAGGGAGATAAGAAAGGTGGAGCAATTATATGGTGTTCATATACCCATAATTGCATTAACTGCTCATACACCAGGTTCTGAGGAAGCCAACAAGACGATCGAGGCTGGAATGGACGTTTACTTGTGCAAACCCTTGAGATCGGAGCATCTCATGGAAGCCATCAGATACATCCATAGTAAAGATGAATGAGTTTTGTTTATAATAATTAGTTATACTTCTGTAACAGTCCAAATTTGATTTTCATTCTAATTATAAGTCTAGCATATAGACAGTGCAGATGTATAATTTTGTATCTAACTGCTATATATGATACAATGAAAAGGATATTTTATGATCTGATTACATATTCACATACTTTTAGGCATTTATGACATAATATAACATGTCTATGCATTATTGGTTTATACAAATTGCAATATATATCGATAAGATGAAGTATCTGTGGGATCTTAATTGGTTTATGTAATTATGTTCCAGCCTTAGCTAGAGAGTTGGCAAAATAATAGATGGGTTTAATTTAAGTCTTACTAGATATCTTTTATATTGCTATAAATAAAATTAAAGATTTTGTACACAAAATTTCTGCCCCTACCTTTCCCAAGAAGCATCTTCCTTTTCAGCCTCTTCATTTACGATGAGAACATGCAATTGACGTCCTCAACACACATGGTTGCGGCTGTACTTTTCATCGCAATGAAAACATAGGCCCCTCTCAAACTTCGACTGGTATTCGGCGTCGGACAACCGCCGAAAACCACTCTCCTCCCTCGCCAGAGGCGTTGCTCCTCCTCCCACCGCTGATGTGTTGGATCTACAGGAGGATCCTTGACTTCGTGAAACTTCGGACTGCTGAGGAGTCCAGTGAAGTGGAATACTGCTTCCTAGGCTGAAAACAATAGAATTCATACCTCTATTAATTGTGCTTGGGCTTGGGCTACTCTTGCTTAAGCTCAAATTTTTGGTTTGGGCCTGTGGGTCCTTAAGCCTCTCTAAGGCTGCATTTTTGTCCTCATTTCTTTGGGCTAAGGTCATAACTCCTTGGCACAAGCAACCTCACCCCAGCTTTTATCTCCTCCCTTAACCCTGTGATAAACACCCCCTTTAGTAACTCCTCCGACAGGTCGTTGAGGGGTGCAGAAAGGAGCTCAAATTGGGCTTGATAATTAGCTACGGTGCTGACTTGTCAGAAATCCATTAGTGTCTTGTGGACGATGCCTTCTTGCGTCAGCCGAAATTGGTCCAAAATGGCCTCCTTGAACGCCAGCCAGCCCTTGCCGATGTGCGTGTCTCTTCCCACTGTAACGAGTTGAGGGCCCCTCCCTCCATGCAAACTGCCGCTGCCTACACCTTTTATGGTTCCCCAACCCCGTTAACCTGGAAGTAACACTCCACTCAGAATAACCAGCCCACCAGGTCGTCACCGGAAAACACCGGTAACTGATATATTAGTTTTATGCTTATCTTTGGATACTTATAATTGTGTGTTATGTTGGTTTTAGAGTAATTTTAATAGTGAATTTATGTGATTTTAATTGGTTTTCCAGATTAGCATCATTTGGATTTCGTAGGCGAGTGTTGGAGTAATTCTTGGAGCTAAATTAATATTGGAGAGCCGCGGCCTTGAAAGATGGCTCTTAGGCTCTGAAATAGTCTAGCTGCAGTACAAAAACCTAGGAGAAGAGAGCCTAGGCTTTTTGCAGTCGAGCCGTGGCGCTATTTTACGCAATGAAGAACATCTTCGCTCTGCGTTGCAGCACCCAAAACCAGAGCCGCAACGCTACTTCAAAGCAAGGCGTATATTTGGCATCTGTCAGTTCAGCGCCGCGACACCCAAATAGTAGGGCCACGGTGCTACTTCAAAAATTTTGCCGACTTGAGTTCATTTAAGTTCCAAAAATTTACAAAAATACCACTACGATTCCAAACACTATAAATATGATTTTTAGGGTTATTTTCTAGGATCTTTTGGCTAAGAAAAGAATGAGAGAAGACAACTCTATGAATGAGAGGAGGATTCGTTCAAGAATAGAGTTCAACTTCGAATTCGCCAAACAGTTTTATTCTTTATTGAATTTCTTATGTTAATTACTATTGTTATTATGTTTTCTTTTTCAATTATGTTCTAAATTTCTAGACTAGGGCTACAAGTGTAGCCAAGACATGAATATTTGATTTCATTTATTTTCCTTCAATGAAGTTTATTCACTAAGAGTTTTCCATTCATGAATGTGTTTTTTTTTTTATTGTTCTTAATGCTTTCAATAAACTGATCACTTATTAAATTGAATTGAAAACCTAAATTGAAACCCTAGAAGGAGATTTTTAGGAATAGTTTCTAATAAAAGAAGCTGTAAGGTGCGTAGGACATCGAGAGATAGTAATACGACTTGTAAGAGCAATTTTAGAAAAATCAAAGAACTTAATGGATTTCTAGGATGGTAGGATTCACATCTAGCGATAATGAATTTACATGTTAGAAATATTTTTAATAGCATCCCTAAAAGGACTATTAGATAAATTAAGATTTTTTTGTTCTACTACGTGAATGGGAGGCGATGTTAGCGAATAATTGGAATTAAATAAGAATTTTCTTGGTGAAACTTGTATGCTCTAGTGTTTTCTTTGCATTGATCTATTTTCATAATTATTTTGCGTATAATTTGTGTTAATTTATTTTACTTTCTTTTCAGTTTTAATCTTTTATAGACATTTTATTTGTCTAGATAAAATTAAAAATATCAATTTCAGTAATTGTTAAGCTAGTCTCCGTGAGAACGATATCTTATTCACTCATTATATTACTTGTGCGATTCGTACGCTTGTGAAAAATCACATCAATAACTCCAGCCGCCTAGTCTGAGACTCCCAGCTACCGGTCTCCCTCTGCATCTCAGTTCTCCCGGTTGCTCTTTCTCCACCATACCCAAAGGTTTCCATTCAGTGCCCCACTAAAGGCTCCTCGTGCGAAGCAGACTGGTCCACTGGTGCCTTTCCATCCTGGTCTCTGTTCAACAACAACTCTTTCACCTCTGCTATGAAGTCCTTCACTGGCATGACGTTCGAGTCCATGTTTGCCATCGTCTCCTTCATCTCAGCCATGTCCCCCTTCATTACACTCACCTCTTGCTCCACCGAGTCCAGTCTGCCCTCCGTTCTTGAATTTTCCATCACGGACGAGTGCTTTGATATCAATTTGTTAGGTAACAGGGGAATATCAATACTGAACACCAACCTTAGCCGATAATCTGAGGAACCAGCCGCCTCTCTTATAATGATTCTCCTTTGCTACCCCCCCCCTTTCTTGACACGTGGCACTCTCCCCACATCCTAGAAGTAACGGTCTGACATTCCTTACCGCCTTCAGACCACATCATCTGCTACGGTAGTAGTGGATATCGTGGTGGTAGTGGCTGTCATGATGGTAGTGGGAGGTGCTCTTCTAGCACACCCATGTTTCCTCTTATAGACCTTCCGAATTAGGGGTCTAATCGTGACATTGTGAAGATCTATGAAGAAGCTGTTATATAATTAACATCGTCTAACAGGAGGAGGGAAAAAAAACCCTTAGCTGCAGGCATTAATGTCAATAGTGGCTAAACGAAATCTACCGTTATGTTTGGGATTTTTTTTTTTTTTTTTTATAAAAAAAAAAAAAGGAAAATCTCATGTTTTTTTTTTTTTTTTTTTTTTTTTTTTTTTTTTTTTTTTTTTTTTTTTTTAGGAAAATCTCTAGAACGTCTACAGTTGTTTTACTTTTTTGGGTTGAAATCTCTTGGAATTCTGTTGTCATCCAATAAAGCTGGATTTTTGGGAGGCTGTTATTCGTAAGGTTTTGAATGGATTTAAGAGACCAAAGAATGGTCGTCTCTCTTACTGTTTACTTCTATACATTTAGTCCTAGCTTTCTAGAATTCTTGCAAAAAGTTCATCTGGTTTATTTGTGTGCTTTTTGGCTTTGTTGTTTTGATTTATTATCCCCAATTTCAAGTTGTGTTTACGTTCTACCCATCTGAAATGAACTCTCTCTTGAATGCGATATAATGTCGGCTTTCGAACTCGAGTCTTGACATGCTGCTTCTAATGCATCTTTTCAGCTTTCTGTGAGGAATTGTTTCATAAGAGGGTCAATTGTGAGATATGTTCAATTAGATAGGTTAACCTAATTCTGGACTCTAGTTTAATGCTTTTAACTTCTTTCCTACACCTTAAAAAGGACTTCACAACTACAAAAGATGGAAACTGTCTTTTCAAGTTCTGTAGAAATTTATGCAATTAAGAAAATGCAATATGGCCTCAGTTTCTAATAAACGAAACAACAAAGCACATAATCCAACAAATGAGAAACCCTAGTTGGAAAACTGAAGAATGCTAACAGAACAGAGACTGAAACGGAGTCATAGACAGATTGCCTAGTACATCATACCTTAATGAGTAAATTGCATTATTGCACCTTTAGTAGTGATTGAGTCCAATAGTAAATGAGCGTTGTCATATTGACGATTTAAGACACAAGAATCACACATGAAAAGTAAAGCTCATTATTTTCAAACGAGGTCAAGTGGGAATTTTGAGTTTCAAACCGTCAATTTAATAACATTTGTTAGTTATTGGACTCAAATTAGTTTAGGATGCAATTTATTAAAATTGAAACTTTGGGTGCATTATATCAAAAACAAAAAGTTTAAAATGCAACGGTGCAATTTACCCTGAAGTATTTCTTTTTTTCAAGGAAACAACAATGTTGGTGTACTCGCCTTTCTCAACCTCCAAATACTCGTCCATCTTTACGGCAAACCTCTCGAACAAATTGTCCATAATTTCTTCTCCAAAGTGACTTGCCAGAATTGGTTGTACAACTACTTTTATACCCTTAGACACGTACTCGCCTCTGCTTAAGCTTTTGTTCCCTTTGTCGATATTAGCATCCCAATCCGTTTTGACTGTTTCAAGTCGTTGGATATCGAAGGACCCTTCTGTCTCAATTACTTGTCTCAATTCCTCTGCAGTTGGTGCATAATATGGCATATTGAAAGAGTCCAATTCCTCTTCTTGTAGTAATCCCTGAGATCAAAATCACAAATTTCTATGTGAAGCACAAATACATATATAAGTAGTAGATATTACCACACCATACATTGAAAACAAGTGTTTGGGGGACATTTACATAAGTATATTGTTTTAGGTTTAATGAGAATGTATACTGTTTGATTTAAACTAACAGTTGCATATTAGAAACATTTCATTTTTTTAAAGGAAATTACATTTAATTAAAAACTGATAAACAGTTATCTCGGTACAATGTTAATGATCGGATAGACGCACGCCTAAGACCCGAAAACAGGAGAACACCTCAGCACACTAACAACGAACACACATAAAGCTTGAATTGAAGAAATCCCTCCCATCGAAATAGGCTTTCAAGCGCTGGAGGGACATATCGCCAAACCCCACAAAGAGGGGATATCTATACGACATAAAAAAATGTTCTAGTTGGACCAAGATAACTCTGTCAAAAGACATACAAACGGCCTTAAGTTGATTACCAATAACTAACAAAAAACCACAAAAAAACGAGGGTTGGGTAGAGAGACCACCGCCCCTATTTCAAACACAAATTATATCAAAAAAATAGAATAAACTTCTGACCACAGTTGTTAGAAGCCTCCAGTGAAGGGCAACCGGCCAAAGGGCCCTCGAGAGAGATAGTCGGTCTAGAGATCTCAGCCACCAAACAACAAACTCGGCTAAAAACGAAGCCCATCCGTTCACCTTCTAAGCTCCAAACTGATTTAAATCTACCCAAACGGAGCCATCATGATGTACACCGCCACCACCAACAAGAAGCTCACAACTAGGCAAGCCGGAAGACCAAATTTCATGGCTGGGAGCCCAGCAACACGCCTAGAGGTGGCCCCGGAACTTTGGCTGTCGTACACTCTTTTTTCTAAGGTTCGTGTGGGGGAGAGATAGAATTGAAAATCCTAAAATGTACCCCGTCTTTTTATATTAGAAACATTTCAAGTATACACCAACTTAGTGCCTTGGACCAATCAATTTTCAATTGTGACGAATGCAATGACCAAAATATCCTTGAAAAGGAAAAAAAATTTTGAAAAATAAGGAAAGATAAAAAAAAATCACAAAAAATAAAAATAAAAAAAAAATTGAATCTTTTCTAAAATTAGTTTAGTTTATTTTTTCCTTTTATATATTCAGGATTATGTTGGCCTTTTCAATAATCAGAATTGAGTATTGACTAATCCAGTGTTAATTTGATATATACTAGAAATGTTTTGGTATAATGGATTAAGTTCGACATGAATGGTATATTTTCTAAATAAACTTAAAACATACGATACAATTATATATTGAGAAAATTGTTGAATTTGTTTATAGAGTGTAGGAGTCTGGATTTTTAATTCTTATTATTGATTAATACTCTTTTGATTAATGTAGTTATTTGACTAAAAAGAATATTAATTAAGAGTAAATGGTAAAAATCCAGACCATGCACTCTAAGGTTTTGTTCGTTTGCGGATTCGAGTTTTCAATTCCAGTTGAGATATGACATTTTTTTAAAGCTTTTAACAGTAGCAAAAAAAAAGTTAGAAGTGACATTTTTTGAAAACTTTTAACTGTAAAAACCTGAAACAGAAAACTCGAATTGGTGAAATAAATGAGGCCTAAAAAGTATTTGTCTCATTTCCTCATTTACATAACTCTCCCCTTGCTTAATGTACTTTATACAGGAAAGGATTGATGAAAGAGTGTCGTACCTCCTGGACCATGTCACTGAGGGTGATTCCTAGTAACTCGAAAATAGTGTAACTGTGATCGCCAGATAAAAACTTCTTGTCACTGCCAATCATACTGAGGACCATGTAACCACCAGGAATCATCTCTTGTGAACGTAATCTTAGAAACAATGTGAAATCCCTCTCAAAAAGTTGGAGATATGAGGTATATACTATAATGGGGCTTGTCTTGGCAATGTAGATATTCCCTTTGTTAAGTGGAATTCCTGATTTACTCACTACTCCTTCAGGAACCTGTATTAATTGCATATATATTATTTAGATTAAACAAAAAAAAAAAAGGATAAAAACTTGATTGATCAAAGTCAAACTCCCAATTAAAAGCAAAAACTAATGCGTTCAGACATGATCAATTCTAAACAGTTGCATGCAAACTCAATTCATGATAAGGAGTTACCTTTTTCTAATTAGGAACAGAAAATAAAATGGAGATATTTCTCCTTTCCTAACCTGAGACCGCCAGTGAAGACAGTAATTAGAATGAACAAAATGAAGATAATGGTCAGGAAAGAGCCTTCCATAGAAATTCCCAGGAATTCCTGCGACAAAACACGGCCCGAAATCCGCTCCCTTCTTCTTAAGTTTCTCATAGAAGCTTGGCAATGACCTGAAAATGGTGTTAAAATCGTTTCCCGGAAGGTCATTCAAATACACTTGGAATGTAGGTCCCTTGTGGTTCAACTCTTGGCATGTAAAATGGATTAAATCAATAATCTCGGAGATGAAGAGAAGAGTGTTTGGACCCGAGGAACATCCCAAGTCCGCAATTCTAAGGCAATTAGGAAAAGTGCCCAAATACAGCTCTCTCATGCTCTCTTCTACTATAGGCTTTGATTTTATTATCATCGCTTTCTGCATAGTAATCAGAAGACATGAAACGTAAGTACCAACATACAACAACTACTATTTCAATAAGAAAATTAAGGTTTGCTGATATTGGAAATGATACGAAATCCGACATTGGCTAGACATGAGAACGAATAGTTATATTAAGCCGAAAAGGGCTTAACAAGTCGGTATCAGAGTTAGGTTCTAGAATATGAATTTCGACTCGAGTTCAATCGAGATTAGAGCTGATGAGACGGACTTTAATCTCTACTCGACCAAGTTATAACGAATCATCTAACACTTTTCATCCTGGAAAAAGAAATGTGCAGGAAATAAAGATGGTATGAATTTCATGTCACTCTTCATGGTAGCATATGCATTAATGCTCATGACACTAAAGACGTGATAATTGTGTTTTTTGTAAGAATAAGAATTTTTGGCTATGTTAACTAAACATGGAATAATTTTATGCTTATAAGGGATTGAGCACTCCTCTTAATAACTTTAATAATCTTTTAAGAATGGAAATATGCTGAGCTAGTTAATTGGCATAGAATGGAATTAAACCACATTCAAAGATAATTCCGATGAACAATATATATTTACAAATATACATATATATATATATATATACATATATACATATATATATATATGTATATATAGTGTAAAGCATAAGAACGAGGGATGTGAGAAGGACCTGAAGTAAGGAGTTTCCAGCGTAGCTAGTTTCTCCGTCTCCTCCATTCATGCAGAGTATTTTCTCTACTTTATCCATGGATTATCTCTTCAATTTTTCTCTGCGCTAGTCCTTTGTACATCTCTGTTTTATTTGACAATATTTATGGTACCATCGTCCTCTAGATATCCAACTGTTCCTATAAAATTTTATATTTACCCTTTTTATTTTAGAAATATAGTTAGTATCCCGGCAACTATTGTTAATTGAAAAGATGCTTTTTATGCAATTATAAAAGAATTTCTTATATTAAAAAAACCTTATAAATTATTTTATTATTAAAAAAATCTTATAAAAATCCCTTCAAAAAAAAAAAGCCCCCACTTGACCAGTCAAATTTTCATAAATTCCAAGAGTACTCTTATTATAAAATATTTCATAATTTTTCTATGACGACGATCGGATAGCATTGAGAGTTGGTGATTGTTGGAATCCAAGGTGCCTGCATGGGTGGGTTTTGTTTTTTTCTTTGAAATGTCATTTTTCTCTTAAATCTCAAATTATTGCTATCTTTGGATAACTCTGGACATCAACAGATTAATAACAGATTTTTTAGAGATTTATGTGTAGATCAAACAGATTAAAACGTGATTAAAGAAAATTAAGTGAAAGTCAACACAATAATTTTATAGTGTTTCACCCTGAATTCTGAAGCTACGTCCACTGTGAGGAGAGAAAAATCTTCACTATAAATTTTGTTTACAAGTTCTTCTTAGAGAGTTATGAGAGTTGTGAGCCCCTTGGCTCATCATTTTTTCACATATATATTAGCTCAATTCCCTTCAACCTCTGCCATTTCTATCATTACATTTCATCACTATATATTATATCACATCATCTCATATTTTGGATGTATAGTCGTTGGCAGGTGGAGTGCATGTTGGTCAGCAGTGATCTTTTTTCTGCTCCCTTGCCAACTTCGCTTGTTTACAAGTCACGTAAGATATCCTGCAGGTTCAGTTTTTTTTTTTTTTTTTTTCAAACTTGGAGTATTCGTCACTTTAGGATAGAGTTAGTTACGAAGATATTGTTAGACTATGCCTAGAACCATAATAATTCCGCACTTTACCTCTTCTTTTCTTTAAAGTTTTTAATTTTATTTTTATTTTTCTACATGGATGTTTCATTTTTTTTACGCAATATTTTCTGAATCAATTTTCTATTTTTTCTCTCTCGATCAAAGTAAATCAATCAATTGAAATAGGTCTCTCAAGTTTATAATGCCATTAGCACTTCAATTTCTCAATCAAATTAGATTTTGATTAAGGATAGATTAATATCTTGTTTTTATGGAAATCGATCCATCAAGGATTTACTAATGTTAATCCATAATATGTGTACGTACATCTCTTTTTTTCCCTCAATAAAAGATTGGAAAGGAGAATAATCAAAATCCATCCATAATTGATGAAAATCGATCAATAATATTTAAAAACGAACAAATAATTAGACAAAAAAATAATGAATACATACCCATCCAAACAAGATTTCAAACATTATTTCAAGTTCAAATAAAAAAGTAAAAAAGCACGTCCAAACACTTATTCAAACCACAGATTTGCACTACACTTTTTTAAATTAGCATGTTTTAAATCAAGAAAATTCAAAACATCTGATTTGAATTATAAACTAAACAAGCCCTTAATAAATACTCAAAAAAAAATATCATTTTATTAAAAGAAATTTACTCAAAATCACACCAAATAATTTATATATATATATATATATATATATACACTTAAAACTGGTAGAAGCTTACAAATTTTTACAAATTTTAACCTCTCAAACTTCAAAGCAGAGACTATCTATAAGATACTTTGCGTCTATTCTTTTAGAGTGTAATTTAAGTGTAGTTTTTGAGTTGAATTTGAATTATAACTTGAGTTGAAGTTGTAACTTGAATAAAGTTGAGTAAAATTGAATAAAGTTGAAACTTAAAAGAATATGAACTTGAATAAAATTAAAACTCGAGTTATCTTTTTTGAGTTTTTTAGACAAAAAAACAACCCCTTTGTATACCCTATCATAAAAAAATTATAATTTTTAATTTTATAAAACTAAAATACATCTTATTTGTAACAAACTTTCAAATTCATTTTTGTATGAATACGCAGGAAAAAAAAATTATTTTATCAATAATTGGAGGGTGACAGAATCACAGAAGCAGATGGACAATCAACCTGGAGTGGGGCAAAGGATTGCTTTCCCATTTTTCAGTTGTCTCGACTCTCTTGGCCAGTTGGCCTGTAAGAGCTCTGACATTTTGCATGTGCAAGCTGCCTAGTGTCTTGTGTGCATAAATTTTAAAAAAACTCTTTTGATATTCTTTGTATATCTTGTTAGTATTTTATTATTTTAATATATTAAAATAGTATATTCATCTTAAAATTCTTATATAAAAATTGTCAACAGCAAATCTTAAAACTCGTTCACTTTGTTTATTTGAGTTTATAATTTGAGTTAAGATGTGATTTTATATGAATTTTTTACTATAATAAAAAATTAAATGTAACTATTTTTAAAAAAATTATTATAATAAAATTAAATTTTAAATTTAAATGATAAAATAAATAAAATCTAAAAGCTCCTAAAGTACCGTCAGAAATTATGAGAAACACGAGGAATGCCCAAATGACATTCAACTTTAGATTTTCGCTATTCCTGTTGACGTTTTGGATTTCTGCCATCCCAAAAAAAATCAATCAAATGTCGACGAATATTTTTTATTGAAATTGCCCACACTATGTCTTGGAACTTGAAAGTACAATTTTACCTTCAAAAGTGAGTCATGTGCTTCTCACGAGATCTAGACTGTCGAAAAGTTATAAGAGGAAACAAAAGGAATACCACAACTTAAGATTTTGTCATTTCCAGACTTTTGGATTTCTATTAGAGACCTTTTTCGGTACATTAATATATTAATATGTTAAATTTTTTATCCGTTAAATTTATAAAAACACGTAAAATAAAAAATAAAAAATATAAATTTAATAGTTAAAAAAATTTAATCTATCAGTATGCCAAACGTATTAAAAAATCTCCCTTCCATCAATACTAAAAAAAAAAAAAAATCAATCAAGGGTCAACAAAATATGTTGTACCAAAATTATTCTATGTCTTAAATTCGGAAAGTACAATTTTACCTTTTAAAACTGAGTCATATGTTTCTCACGTGACCCAAACCAATCATAACTTAAGTGGAAATCATCATATTCTACAATTATATATATATATATATATGTAAAATTAGTTTGGGACCCAACAGTCAATCACTTAAAAATTTTGGGACATCCAACATTATTAACTCATATTTCTAATTTCCTTCTTTGCCCCTGTTTTAAACTTAACAGTTAACATAACCCCTCCGTGTTACAAAAGGGGTTGTCCTGAATGCTAATAAGAATGATCGTTGGTGGATGTAATAACGGGTCCTAACCCTTGATGATAGCATGTTACCTCAGTTTCACCGAATGCTCTAAATAGCAGTTGGCATGTGTGGGCGTCTGATCCTAAGTATGCAAAATTGCGCACTAGGCGCTGCTAGTACCAAGTCTTTTTAGAGACCTCAAAAAGGACAGTCTAACACTTAGGACCTATTTAATTTGCCGATTTAAATTTTTAATTTGAGTTAAAATGTAACTTTATATGAGAGTTTTTACTGTAGTAAAAAAGTTAAATGTGGTTATTTCTGAAAACTTTTTATTCTAGCACAATTTGAATTATAAACTCAAATCAGTTATATAAACGGGGTCTTAAACTCTTAACAACAATCTCAATCACTTCTTTTTTTTTTTTAATTTTCTTTTCTGTTAGACCACCATTTAACCCCTCTTCTACTCGTTTAATCTTTCTCACTCCTTATTAAGTCCTCCGGCTTTTTGCATTTTTCCGTTTCCTTTGATCGTCCATTTTCTGCTCTTTTATCATCAAGTCATAGTCCTTTTTAAATACGAATTTAGTTATAACCTCATAACATACATGCAAGCACGCATCGGAAAACAATTGGGCAAAACATATGCACTTGAACCGTACGTGTAAGAAAAATACAAAAACAAGAATGAAAGTAGATTTGCCCTAGTTTAATATATACACACACATATAACAATGTGATTTTAATGGTTATTCTAATCTTTATTTAACAGTGGGTATTATTGTTTTAATGGTAAGATATTGGGACATCCAACATTATTAAATCATATTTCTAATTTCCTTCTTTGCCCTTGTTTTAAACTTAACAGTTAACATAACCCCTCCGTGTTACAAAAGGGGGCTGTCCTGAATGCTAATAAAAATCATCGTTGGTGGATGTAATAACGGGTCCTAATCTTTGATGATAGCATGTCACGTCAGTTCCACCAAATGCTCTAAATAGCAGTTGGCATGTGTGGGCGTCTGATCCCAAGTATGCTAAATTGAGCACTAGGCTACTAGTACCAACTCTTTTTAGAGCCCTAAAAAAAAAATAAAAAAAAAGCTCAACACTTATGGCTCATTTAATTCGCTGATTTGAATTTTTAATTTGAGTTAAGATGTAACTTTATATGAGAACTTTTTATTATAGCAAAAAAGTTAAATGTTATTGTTTCTGAGAGCTTTTTACTCTAACAAAATTCAAATTCTAAACTCAAATTGGTGAAATGAACGGAGTCTTAAACTCTTAACCACAATCTCAATCACTTTTTTTTTTAAAATTTCCTTTCTGTTAGACCACCGTTTAACCCCTCTTCTACTCGTTTTAATCTTTCTCACTCCTTATTAAGTCCTCCGGCTTTTTGCATTTTTCCGTTTCCTTTGATCCCTCCATTTTCTGCTCTTTTATGTTCAAGTCATAGTCCTTTTTAAATACGAATTTAGTTATAACCTCATAACATACATTCAAGCATGCATCGGAAAACAATTGGGCAAAACATATGCACTTGAACCGTACGTGTAAAAAAAAAAATACAAAAACAAGAGTGAATGTAGATTTGCCCAAGTTTAACACATATATATACACACATTTACGGGTGTGGTTTTAATGGTTATTCTGATCTTTATTTAACAATGGGTATTATTATTTTAATAATAAGATATTAATCCGACAGTTATAATAAATTAGATAGTTGATTAAAAAAATTATGAGAATTAATGAAAATAGATTCTTATTACGTCACATCATCAAATATCTATATTTGATAAGTAATCAATGATAAAAAACTAATCATTGAAAACTATATACTAAATATTTATATAAATTAATTTTCAATAATTATATTTGTTACCATTATCAAAATTATATACAAAATAAGTGATAGTATTTAACGTTTTCAAAAACAAATACATCCGAGTGAATGTGATACTTCCATGTAAAAAAAATAAAAATAAAAAAAAAAAAAAAAAATAAACTCCCTAATAAATCGCTTCTTCATGCTTTTAATTGGCTTCATGATTGGATCTCCCACTCCACGGGGATCCTTTCCACCTAGCTTGGCTCCATCTCTTCTTCTGATCTGATCATGGCGGATCATTCCCGTTCCCCGAAGACGGATTTCTACAGCATCCTCGGCATAACGGCGGCCTCATCCATTAAAGAAATCTGCAAGGCATACAAATCCCTTGTCCTGAAATGGAGTCCTGATAAGAATCCCTTCGATCAAAAAGAAGCACAAGAGAAATTCGCTGCCATCAACGAAGCCTACGACAAGGTAAACATAATTAATCTGCCCACAAAAATTCATGCAAAAAAATAAAAAAATGAGAGAGAAAAAAAAAAGATCATGCAAAAATCACGTGCGTGCCAGCAATAGTCACATTTTTCATGCAGAATTTCCGAGAAAGAAATTATCGTATAGGAATTTAGAAATAGATCTGAAAACTTAATGAAAAATGAAACTCTTGAATTTTTCCGAGAAATTCTCATGTTTTTTACGTACCCTTCAATTCTTTCAGGCCATCAAGGGAAAAAGATTTGACGAAGATGATGAGCTGAGGATAAGTGAACCAACAACGATAGGGTTTGATCATCGCAAGAGCGTAGATGACAGTTTCTTTTCACGTTCTAATTCGTTTTTGTCAAGGAATGCCACGAGGAGGAGATGTAAAACACCTACACCAAATTTTTCAAGGGACATGAATTACCAAAGAAGTACCTTGGAGGAGAAGGAATTCTCGAACCCGTTTCCTAGAAACATGAGTAGAAGATGCACATCCGAAACCCACATCCACACGGCCTCTCTATCGAGAAATAAGAGCACGCAGAGCACGACTCCTATCGTCTTTTCCCAATCCACGGCGAAGAAGAAACCTCCCCCCGTCGAGAGAAAGCTTGAATGCGCGCTCGAGGAGTTGCTCGACGGTTGCGTGAAGAAGATCAAGATTACTAGAGATGTCATCGCGGAAACGGGGTTTGTTACTCTTACCCGTTTTCTTCTCCCCTCTTTTGCTTTGTTTTCGTGATAAAATCCTCGTTTTTTCGTGTATTTTTCTGAGGAGCTAGATAATGTCTTCTACCATTTATGGTCATTTTCATTCTTTCAGATAGACAATCAAGATTGAATCCAAGTAGCTATGAAATGGTTGTGATATGCGTGAGTCAGTTGATGTATGACAAGAAAGAAATTGACATAATATGTACTATAGAAAAACCTCAGAAACGTCACTACATAAGTGAAGAATAATTAAAAAATAATAAATAATGCTACATATTGATTGATCATGATAATCTGCTAGTAATAACAAGTATGGTGATGATGGTTAATGGTGTAAGAATTAGTATGGACCTTTTTTTTTGGGGGGGGGGGGGGGGGGGGGGGGGGGGGGGGGGGGGGGAGA
Organism: Morus indica; assembly: GCA_029231665.1. Classification (NCBI taxonomy): domain Eukaryota; kingdom Viridiplantae; phylum Streptophyta; class Magnoliopsida; order Rosales; family Moraceae; genus Morus; species Morus indica. The sequence goes on from JACAGA010000006.1 coordinate 17,750,164, forward strand.
ATATAATATCTAGACTTACAAGTTTAGTTTTAAAGACACAAGTTTTGTTTGCGAGTCGTGCTCTTAGTTTTGCAGGGTAATTGTCCAAGAAGAAGAGGTACTCTGGATAACTGTGAAGCCTGGATGGAGAAAAGGAACGAAGATCATGTTTGAAGGAAAGGGAGACGAGAAACCAGGCTATCTTCCGGCCGATATAATCTTGTTGATAGACGAAAAACGACACCCTTTGTATGAAAGGGAAGGTGATGATTTGGAAATAGTTGTTGAGATTCCTTTAGTGAACGCTCTCACCGGATGTTCAATCTCAATCCCTCTATTGGGAGGTGACAACATGACACTGTCGTTTGATGATATCATATACCCGGGCTATGAAAAGGTTATAAGAGGACAGGGCATGCCGAACCCTAAAGAGCAATCGAGGAGGGGCGACCTCCGGATCAAGTTTCTTGTCGAGTTTCCGGTGGAACTGAGCGATGAACAGCGAGCGGAAGCTGTTGATATTCTGCAAGATTGTTCTTGATCGTCGAATTCAATAGTCGCTTTTCTCTTGTTTGTTATCATTCTGTAGGGAATTCAAATGTTTGTACAGTAGTTAAAGAAGAAAAGGAATATTCTAGTTTTCACTCTTGATCAATGGTAGTCTTATCATATAATAGTTTGCATAAACACTCCCAATTGGAATTCAGTTATAAACAATGTCACGCAATCATGAACTACAAAATGCGATTGCAAAACAGCTAACAATTGAGGAAAATGAAAGTTTTTGTGCATCAGAATTTGTGCCTGACAAATTTGAACCAAGTGCTTCTTTGCTGGGAACAATTGGATGACGTGTTAGAAAGAATCATTGGTTAAAACTCTGTTGAGTGGATTGTTAACTTTCAAATAATTATATTTTAAAAATATTATGAGTTTAAAACTGGTTCTAAGATAACTTTATTTTTTTTATAAAAAAAAATAAAAACGTTTTAACTCTCAAACATAATTCATTTTTAAAAATGCGTTTAGTAATTTTATCAAAAGATTATTTTTAGTATAAAAAAATTCATTAATGTCTCTCTCTCAAACAGAGAGGAGAAAACAAAAATAAGGTTTTTTTTATCTTTCATTTTACACTAAACCAAAAAACCGTTTTTATTTTCATTTTTTGTTTTTATTGCATCAAAAGTCGTTTTGAAAACGTTTTTATTTTTTTTTTTTAAAACGTGAAAAATAAAAACAGAATCAATTCTAAACACGGCCGTTGTAGTCTTAAAACACAACAGACGAGGCCTCTTAAGTGAACTACAACAATATAACGACTAGAATGGCAGCTCATCATTACACAGGTTTCTTCCAAGTGAAGCAACCCATGGCCAATTCTCGCAATTCTCGTCACTCTTTACAAGTAGAAAACAGAATGGGGAGAAAAAAGGGAAGGTAAACCATCATGTCAAATTTTGGAATCGAATTGAAGTACTTTTTAAGGAGAAGTAAATTTTCTTTCATAGATGTTTGTTGGAATCTAGACATGAAAAATCAATAATATAGGGGGGGAAAAAATTTTTTGAACAAACGTTTCTTCAAATTCACTATGCATGTCTAAATCTTACAAATGCATATATTTATATACATGGTGGTCATAACTTCTCGAGCATTATAACACTACCTACTTCAAGCACTAAGAGTATGTACTTATCAGAACGAATTCTGACAAATCAAGCAGATAGATAATGGAGATTTGTTTAGTAATCTAGATAATTGTTGATTAAATAAATCGTCTTCACGAACTTGAGCTTTTTGATACTGGTTGTTGCCTGGCAAGAAAAGGAACTTCCACCACTGTACCAGTAACGTTGTCGCCAACAATTACAGTGTCTCCTTTTGAAGCAGCTTGTCTCTTGATGTAACCCAAGCCAACATATTGAGAACCGTCCTTTTTCCAGGCACACAGCTTGTCAGCTTCCCCACCTGCTCAAATTTTATTGATTATAATACACACCCTGAAGCTCTTTACTCCCCTTATGATTAACATGTTTTGTTTTTTTCCCCCTTAAAAAAATAAGAAAATTCTATCTAGGATCCAAAACCGTAAAGTTTTATGTTTTTACATGTTTCTTCTTATACTTTATTGTTAAGGAAAAATTACATTGCGGTACCCTATGTTTTATCAAATTAGTGGATTGCTACCCTAGTGTTTAGATAATATCAAATGGGCACCTCATACTTCAAAAAATGGCCTTGGAGTACGCAGAGGTTGTTTTTTGGCACTTGAAATGTCTTTTCTAACCACTGGGAAAAAAGAGAGAACCAAAATCATTCTTAAAAAAAGGGCATAGAGGCATTTTTTCTTTCTTGATATTTTTTTATATTTAGACTTTTTTGTATTAATGAAATTGCTTTGGTGTTTTTATTTACAAGGGCATATATTTTAAGTCCCAAAAAATGACATGGGGTACTAGAATGACATTTTCTAAAGGTACGGGGTACCAACTTGATATTATCTAGACATTAAGCTACCAATATACTAATCGATAAAGCACAGACCACAGGGTACTGAGATGTAATTTTCGTTCCGATTAATCAATTGCAGTAGAATATAGTGAAAAACAAAGCAGAGGGTACCTTTTTCCCATCAACTACAAGAGGACTGCCTGGTTCTGCGGCTGATGAAAGCAAAATCCCCCATAGTCTCTGCTTGACGCCATTATACGTTATGAGTCTAGAGATGGTCTCTTGTCCCTTGTAGCACCCTGTAGAGTGTAGGAATTAGACTTGTGATGCTACCATATTTCTTTTTCAAATATTTTTAAGCAAGAACTAGATACCTTTATCCAGAGAGATTGAGTTCCAGAGACCAGCCTCAAGGACATTAAATTCATTAGTAAGCTCTCTCTGAGGTGCTGGCCTTCCTGAAAAGATGAAGCTAGGTTGATGGTCAGTAAATCACAGAAATGGAACTTCTTAAAAAACGCAAAATTACACTAAAACAAAGTATCTTAAGAAATACAATTATATTTATTTTCCGATTAATTAATCCACCTCGAGCTTCATTCCAATTTTGGAACAAAAGGGTAAACACAATCATTCCACTCCTACCTCAAGAGAAGTTCATTCTTTTTTTGGTCTACTATGCCACAAGAGATTAGCCCAACAAACATAAAACAACTTTTTTGTTAAGAAATTGCAGTGCGTTAAATTGAAAACAGTACAAAAACACCGAGGACAAGAAGTCCACAGGTGAAAGCAATCAAAAAGAAAAGCAAGCAGAAAGAAACCCCGGAAGAAAAGCCTTTTAAAAGCCTATTACATCTTTTCAACTCAGCACAAGGGAAGCCCTTTTAAAACTCTATCAGTAGAAGCTCACAAAGTGGCTAAATATTTAGCTTCTTGAAAAGGGAGCATCAATACAATTTTCTTTTCCTTCAAAAATTCCGTTGAGTCTTGTAACTTTCTATTTTTAGACCTTTTCAGAGACTGGTCCTCCCTTTTATAGGGTTTTATATTTTCCATTGTGGACCGTTAGTGTCCTTTTTCTGTTGTATTCTTTCACTCTTATTAATAAATTTTAGTTCTCATTTCTTTATCCCAAAAATTAAAAAAAAAATAACAAAATAAAAAGAATCTGTTCTCTCTCTAGATGACCCAGAACAGAAAGTTACTTTACTACTCAAAATGACATTACTAAGAAATTGTAAAGTGAAATTCCTAAAAGGGTTTGAATTCAAACACAAGCAAAAATGGTTTCTCATCAGACTCCGGGAAAGCATATACACAAATTTTATATACTTTAAGAAACTTAAAGATGTAAACAGAAAAATTATAGGAATCAGTTTGCTGCTCAGAATGTGCACTAAAAGTTATTTCGGTGAAAGAAATTTCATCCAAATCATTCGAGAGACAAAATTGTGCAATTATTTCCATCTAAATTTCAAGAATTCCACAAAGTAGTAGGTGAGCTCAGTCCAACAAATTTCATAAGTTAGACAAAATAAATAAGCTCATTGCAAAATCAACTGTAACAGTAATGGACTTAATTTGGATTTCTCGACTCTACATTCAAATAAAAAGATGTTTTCTATTTGAGTTTGTATATCAAACCAGCCTGATTTGCAATTACGTAGAGTTTGATGAAATACAACTAAATGTGAAATGTCATTTCCAGTTTCAGCTAATTTCACACACCCCCAACAAACCCCCCCCCCCCCCCCCCCCCCCCCCAAAAAAAAAAAAAAAAAAAAAAAAAAAAAAGAACTGGAAAAAGAATTTCTCTTAATAGAGTAAAACTATTAGGGAAACTTGAATGGTGCATACTCAAGAAAAAGAGAGCTGGTATTTGAGAAAAATAAAATGAGATTAAGTAAACATTACTCTTGCAGAGAAAAGGTCACTATTTACTACCTTGAAGAACTCTTAGTTTTTCCCAAGCATTAGAGCCCATTGGAATAGCACCTTTGGAAAGAATAGTCTTCCAGACAGTTCCAGCAGCCGCTGGTGACATCAACACCGAAAAACCATCTTCAGAAATGATACTTCCCACCCCAACAGTTACGGGCATCCCATTAACCTGTAAGGTAACAAGGGATCTGATTCATCATATTACTATTCAAGGCACACAAGTATATCGAATCGGTTACTTTCTCACTCCGAGTCTCTAAAAATCCTTGAAGCTTACACTAAAATGATGATGTGTCCCATATGATTGTCCAACAAGATTACCCAGGTTCAAGTCTTCCATTAGCTGTTTTGGTCCACAAGTACAAATATTAAGAAAACATGGTGATCAAATACTGGAATGTTGTCTAATATATGAAAAGGTCGTGACATCTCTTACTTGGCTGCTTTTAGGTCCCACCAAAACAAAGAAGCTAGTTTTCTTGGTGATATCTTGGATATCTACCTTGTCAGCAAAAAATATGTATCTACAACAAAGAGGTAAAAAGAAGTGTAAGAATCACTGCATATGTCCTTTGATCGATGAAGTTTATGAGGAAAATATATGAAACCAATAAATTGATTGGAATATTACAACAGCCCCTGGAGACACTATTCCTGATATTGAACATTAAAAAAATATATAAATATTATACTACATGGTCCACATCTACTCGGTAAATTCAATGAGGTGAATAAGTTGACGCCTTGTGTTATTCTGCTTTTGGAGGCATATTTTGCTTCAAGGTAATATAGCCCCCATATTATAGTAAATGCCAAAGAAACTGGAAGAATGTCTCTCTTCTCTACGTTAAACCAAGCCTAATTTCCCGAGAATAACTATTGTCTTGGAAGGAACCAAAAACAAAAAACAAACCGTGTTTGGAATTGATCCCGTTTTTCTTTTTCACGTTTTTTGAGAAAGAAAAAATGAAAATGTTTCCAAAACAGTGTTTAGCGCAATAAAGATAAAAAACAGAAATGAAAACGATTTTTTGGTTTAGTATAAAATGAGAGAGAAATGAAAAACGACTTTTAGTCGTTTTTCATTTTTTGTTCTCGTTTTTTTCTCTCTCGAGCAGAGAGAGAGAAAGAGAGACATTAATGGGTTTTTTTACAATGAAAACAATTTCTTAATAAAACTACTAAACGCATTTTCAAAAATGATTTCTGTCTAAGATTGGAAACATTTTCATTTTCATTTTCATACAAAAAACAAAATCATTTTGGTACGAGTTCCAAACGCGCATTCCCACAAAATGAGTTTGCCTACCTACTGATCACAGGGCTAGTAAAACTAGGTTTCAAACCAATCTATATCTAGTCTGGCAAGTTTGGGATACAAATATTCAAGGGTTATGGTGGATTACAATCCCCCTTTCCATTCTACTCTTTTGTATTAGAAATCATGATTCTTTCCAGAAATCAAACAAATAGTATGCGGAGAAAAAAATTCCTTTTCAGTTTTCGGAATATCTGGATTGAGGCATCAAAGGAAACCACTACGTTCCCCTTGACTCAGACAGAGTTCTAGTGTACCTATATTTTCCTATTAAACAATATCCTTATAGATTCTATGACCCTCCTTAGAGGAAATAAGCATAAAACATCCATGTCAGTCAACTAAGACCTGAAAGACAAGGGAGACGAGAAAGCAAAGAGAACGGAGAGATGAGCTTGTCTAAAGCATAGACAGAGCATGACTGCAGCACCTATGAGTGAGACCATGCAAAGGTGACAAAATGTATAAAGTACCCTCAAAGTTGATGTTCTGTACAATATGCCTTTTCTTTGTTTAACAAATGTTCAGTTTATAATATGTAAAAACAAAATAAAATATCCTGAAAGAATGTTTAATAGCACCTTTAAGTTGGATAAAAACTGAAAGTGTGGTCTTCAGGAGCAAAACAAAATATCACTTGACAAGTAAAAATACATGAACAAAATGCACCTACTTTTCCAGCATTTCAACAATGCTCCTGCAAGTCTCAGGTGAAACCACTAAAGTCACAGCATTTTTCTACGAACACAAAACAGTATTTTAATTAGGTTGACCGTACTAATTCCTAAATAACAGAAAAATCAAACACAACCACTAAACACGAGGAAACTTTACCATGATCCATGCATGTGC
>JACAGA010000006.1:17829952-17905626 GCA_029231665.1 Morus indica
ATTATTCAATGACTAAGGTCAAACAAAGTCTAGTAGACAAATATGATATTGATACAAATTATACCGTTCACGTGGATCTTATTTTGTTCAATAAGTAAGTTAGACTTGAGTTTGACCAATGTTTTTACGTTGAAATTGACCAATAATTTTCCAACAAAAACCTTATTAGGTCAAATAACGCATTTTTCCCCCAAATTTATAATAAATAGGGAAATAGTAGAAAATAGGCAAATATGAAAAGTTTAAGGAAGTATATAGGTCAATTTTTAGTTATAGAAATTAATAGGCCATAACTTGTCAAGTTATGGTTCATAACTAGATAAGTTATGGATAAACTTGTCAAGTTATGATTCATAGCCAAATAAATTATGGACAAAAACCGTGAATTATAGACAATAACTTGTCAAGTTATGGTTCATAACCAGACAAGTTATGAACGAAAATAGTAATTTGGCCTATTTATTAACTTATGTAAATGATTAGTCTATTAATTTTAATTTATCTCAAGTGTTGACATATTTTCCTCTTTCTCCCAAAATGTGAAACAACCGACTCTTTTCTTTTCTTTTCTTTTCTTTTTTTAACTATTTCTTTAACAAATATCTTAAGTTTTGTTAAATTAGGAAAATAACTGTTTTTTTTTTTAAATGATCAATTAGATTGACTGATTGATTTGGTGATCAATTGTGATTGACCGATATAGTATGTGTTTAATAAACATGAGTAAATAATTTTCCGTCATTGATTGATTTATATTTTTTTTCTTCAAACGAGTTATGACATTTTTACTAGGTAGCCAAAACCTAAAGTAAACTTTCTGAAAAAAAAAAACTAATTTGTAATATAATTTCTAATGTAAGCTTTTTGATAATTTCTCTGAAAAAAAAAAAAAACTAACGTAGTAGTTGCAGCAATTTTGTACCCAAAATAGTAGTTGCGAAAGTGTTTGATAAGTTCCCTTTATGCATAATTGCATATTTTGAGCGTCGCCAAACTGTTATCAGGATTCTGAAACCAATTTGCATTGTGATTTTGGTTCAAAAAGTCAGTTTCATAATGCAACCGACTAATAATCTAATTTTCTTATTGTACACATCTTAGATTCATTTCTAATTTTTATTCTCTTTAATTTCAAATCCATGATCAACTACATATCTAAAAGATTTCAAAAACTACGTATTTTTCAAACTTTCCATTTCAAAAAAAATAAAAAAATAAAAAAATTTCAAACCACCTATTTACTAAACTGACGAGTAAGCTTTATGTGGGAAAGGGCACAAAACTGGTGGATATTTTACTGATTTAAGTTTAAAATTTGAGTTTTATTATAATAAAAAACTCTAAAAAAAGTAACATCTAATTTTTTTGTTACAATAAAAAGTTCTCACATAAAGTTAAATCTCAACTCAAATAGCGAAATAAATGCGCGCATAATTGTCTTCGACGTGTTTCCTATTATGATAAATGATCACTCTCTCTCGATAAATTACATTAAATTATAATCAACATTAAGTCTATCTGTTTCAATTTCGTGTTGAACTTTCCATGGTTGGTTAATTGCTATGGTCGCTGTCACTGCAATGAAAGCATGCACCGGCACTCCGGGACCCTAATGTCTTTCATTCAAATAATAAGGCTAACATTAATTATAACAAGTCTCAATATATAAATATATATACATATATCAATTTATATTTATATATATGACTAAAACTATTTAGCTATGTATTGTATGGACAAATAATGCATGATGACCCCTTTCAATGGCCTTTGGACTCAACTGCCCTAATTATTATGGTTGATGTGTTCGTTTACGTGGTTGTTTCATGTTCGTGGAACCTATAAAGAGTTTCCTAATGTACATAGATGAGTACTCATACTATAAACATAATGAGCCCGTTTAATTTACCGATTTAAGTTTAAAATTTAAATTTTGTTACAGTAAAAATTTTCAGAAACAATCACATTTAATTTTTTTACTACAATAAAAATCTCTCACATAAAGTTACATCTCAATTCGAATTAAAAACTCAAATCAATGAATTAAATGGGTCTAAAGTTCATTTTTGAGGTCACATTTTGCCCGAACTCTTAAGTCAATGAAATTTATCTACTCTTTCTGTCAAAAAAGTTAAATATAAATAAAAAAAATACTCTCAAATATTAACTAGTAGCATTGTATTATTTTATATCCTAGTACTTGAAAGTTCCCATGGTTAGTCAGTCTTCAGAGCCACGTATAAGTAAGTGGGAAAGTATAACTTTTTACTTCTAATTAACATGATTTTAAGGCTTTTCTTTGTTCTCAAGGTGGAGGTCCTTCCAACGTAACACGTAATTATAAAAACGTAACATGATAATTATTAAATGCAATATCAACATTGGAGAGAAATAACACTAAAAAAAACTAAGTACTTCTGTCCAACATTCATTATATGTTCAATAATTATCATATTTCGTTTTCATAACTACATATTATGTTGGAGGGATGGAAGAAAAAGCGTACGATTTTAACTCTGCCACTGCATTTAGTATATATTTTCTTTTTTTCTTTTTTCTGATTTTAGGATGAGGAATCAGAATGAACACTAGAGTAGGCATAAAACCGCTAAGATTAGACCATTTTAGTTCCTATTCATATGAGCATATTCTTGTTATTTTCTTTTGATTTCCTTTTTTTTTTTTTAAATATATGAGAGCTTATTTTATTTTATGTTACCTGGACGATTTAAAAGGAACAAGAACAAATCTATATCTTTCTACATAATATATCCATCACCATCAGTGACCTTAATTATATATAAGTGATACTGTTTTTTCGTGTGATATAGTCTTTTTTTTTTTTGGCACGATTCTTCATATTTTTTCATCCATCTTACTTTCACTCCTAAACACAACAACAGGAAGAGGGCATTTATGGCAATATCTCATAAGTTGTGTTTATCATTTCTTGATAGAACATGTTTAAGTGTGTAATACGCGTCCGGATTAATAAAGTTTGGTGCCCCAAATATGTAACAATTAATGTTTTATTGAAATTAGGCAGAAAATTTGGAATTAATTTAGGCAGAAATCTATATCATAATTAGGTCCTTAAGATAATAATTTTGAGAGACTATTTCTTGAAATTTAGGTAAAAATATCCTGGACAATATGATAATCATGAGTCAGCAACGTCAATCTACATCTAACGATACATGCAAGTACTAGTGAAGATTTGATTAGATAATAGTGTTTTTATTTATTTATTTATTTTTTAAATTTCTTGAAATCATGTGGAGCACGAAAAATATTATATATATATATATATATATATATATATATATATATGGACCACTTGTCTTCTGGTGCTTGTCGTTGGAACTTCGTCATATACATCATATGTCTCAAGATAACATTTTCCCGCACCTTCCTATGCAATTGCCATGCGTGCTTTCTTGATTTGATTTGCGTTTGAAACCATGACCGAATATTTTTCCTGACAACTACCCCCACAAACTTCAATGTTTTAAGCTGGTCTATCAAAATTTGTTAATATTAGAATCAAGGATTTACATGCTCGTTAGTAGGAATGTACGTATTGTGTTCGTATTGTGTTTTATTTTTTTTTTAAATTATATTATGTGATTGTTATGTCTTTTTTTAGTTATGTTGTCGTATTTTGACCTATATTATCAGTTCTACTCGTTGTTTTTCTTTATTTTTTTTATTTTTTTATTTTTTAGCAAACTCTGCAGCTAACTGGTTGGTTCGGTTTGCTATTTCTCACCCTCGTGACTTTGGTCTGAAATTTGTCTGAAGTTTAATGAAAGTCATTCCATTAAAAAATGTCGCATGAACTATATATGCGGGCTATAAAATTGATATTTTGAAAGAATGTTCTCTCAATGTAATACTTAATACCACGTTGTTGAGCTATGTGATTACGGTTCTAAGGATGCAAATTTCCACATATTATTAGGTCACTGCTTGCACAAAATAGAGGACAAATTCTGACGTAGATCAAGGCACCCATCATTTTCACTGAACAATTCTACATAAACACACAACCAACTGATCTGAATCCAGCGGCTCTTATAAGCCGTTTATAAAGTTGGCCCCACACAGAAATCGTGGGGGTAACCTTCCCTGCCGTCCGATTGGTCTTCGATCCTTGAATTGACAAATGAAAACCAACGGTTGAAGACGATTCAACCGACAAACAACCTAGGTATGATGGGGCACCCTCACTTTATAAAATTTCTCTAATATACAAGGGAAATGTAAGAAGCTTATAGTTGTGTTTGGAATTAATCTTGTTTTTATTTTTTATGTTTTTCAAAAAAAAAAAAAAAAACGTTTTCAAAATGGTGTTTGATGCAATAAAAATAAAAAACGGAAATAAAAATGATTTTTTGGTTTAGTGTAAAATGAGAGAGAAATAAAAAATGACTTTTAGTCATTTTTCATTTTTTATTTTCGTTTTCTCATCTCTCAAGCAGATAGAGAGAAATAGAGACATTAATGGGTTTTTTATACTGAAAACAATCTCTTGATAAAACTACCTAACGTATTTTTAAAAATAATTTCTATCTGAGATTAAAAAGTTTTTATTTTTCTTTTCATACAAAAAATAAAATTATTTTAAAATGAGTTCTAAACATGTCCTACATATGTCAAATATATATATATATATATATATATATATATATATAGAATTGTTAATGGCCAACGTTAATAGAATATACTGCAATATATATATAGAATTGTTAATGGCCAACGTTAATAGAATATACTGCAAAAGAATTATCTTATATATATATATATATATATAATATATATATATAATTTTTTTTCTGGGCTGAAGACTTGTAATTTTCTTGAACGCGTTTAGATCAGCAGACAAGGCTACAGGGGAGAAGCATACATGACAAAATTATTTTTGGAACCAGGGAATAGAGATGTCGATTTTCAATGGTGTGTGCAGTTGCCTTGTTTTCCTTTCCTTAGAAAACTGTGCCACCAACTTTGGCCACGTTCTTAATTAGTTGCTACTTTTTTAACTTTTCTTTACGTTAGAATTCCACATTTTGCACGCTTATTTTTACCGCCGGAAAATCCAACTCTCAACTAGGTTAAACGCTACTATTTCCTTTCTAGTAAAATATCAAGGCCTTGTTCATTTCACTGATTTAAATTTTTAATTTTAGATTTTTATAGTAAAAAATTTTTAGAAAATATCACATCTAACTTTTTTTGCTATAATAAAAAACTCTAAAAAAATATCACATCTCAATTCGAATTGAAAACTCGAATCTACAAAATGAACGAGACCCAAATATATATATATATATATATATATATCAAATACTACTTCTTTTAGAGAATAATTGGTATCATTCTGTCCCGTTCTCTATTATAACTTTAGAAATTTTAAAATTTACTAGTGAAATTTAAAGGACCCGATTCAATTGTACTAAAAAAATAGACCTAATTTTTACTTATATCATCACAAATCCTAACACCGCACAACATATTGGTTGGACACAATACCTAAAGTGGATTTGTGGATTCGTGCCATAATTTGAATTATAGTTCGTGATTCATTATATTATTTTTTCTCACAAAAAATACACGTAAATCGAGAATAATTCTAAATTATGATTCTGAAATCATAAACTAAACGATTCTAAAAGTCAAAGAATAAAAGATATTCTTACTGTTACACTTACTAGACGGTAATATACTATCCAACACTACTTGCTTTTGGCATGATGGTAAAAAGTAAACCAAGACCAAAACTTATACATGTGGTCGTCGTCAAGAAAAAAGAAATAAATAAAAAAAAAAAAACCACAAAACAAGAGATTGGCCAAATATTTCAGAGCCCCCACCACCTGTTTTTTCTATTTAAAGTCTTATCAGAAAAGCATCAATCAATGCAAGTGCCATGAAGGCCTGTTTTACCACACACATTTAATTTCCTCTCTCTCTCTCTCTCTCTCTCTCTACCCTTCTAGATCTCTATTCCTCTCTCTCCCTCATTCTCTGCAATAGTATTCTTAGATTATTCTTTGAAATACTGAAATATCGTGACCTTTTACCAATTGATATTCTTAGAAATGGAATATTTGAACTTCAAGAATACTCCACACAATAGAACTCAACAAACATCATCATCAACAGGCTCTAACATGAATCAGAGTAATAGTATCAGTAGTAATAACGGGCAGTTTTCTGATAGCTCGCTGCAGAAGCGTGAAGATCAAGAAAAAAGTGATGACATAATCACGTCATCGCCGCCATTGAATTTGAGGAATCTCTCCAAGCTGATTCTTCCACCGTTGGGTGATTCCAGCTCCAATCAAAGTCAAATTCAGTCAAAAGGATGGATCATCTCCCCTATGGTTTCCAGATACAGGTATACAACTACAATACACACACACACACACACACACACAATATACATAGCCATATGCGCCCGTCGTTGATAGGAAATTAGAAATGTAAGAAGCGAGAATCTTGTTCATTTTACAGATTCGAGTTTTCAGTTTTACGTTTTTACAGTAAAAAGTTTTCAAAAAATATTATATCTAACTTTTTTTTGCTACAATTAAAGCTCTCAAAAAATGTCACATCTTAACTCGAATTGAAAACTCGAATCTACAAAACGAAAGAGACCTTAATTAACCGTATTGATTTCAAAAGCTGTATATTTTGTGGTAACTGTGTTTGATTATTGTCCAACACAGTTACACACGCATGCATATACAAGAGTGTGCACATAAATAGATCACACACATGTGATATAATATTTAAAAAAAATGCTCAATCTGGTTCGTATTTCTTAAATCATTTATATATATATATATATATATATATATATTAAATATGGCATTTTGAAACTTTTGTGCACTACTATGGTTTTTTTTTTTGGCTTTTTTTTTTAACCTATGTATTAGGTTCTCGTATATCGCATGTTTAGGTACGTGCCAAATTAATATATTGGTTTTGTTGGTATATAATTTTTGTCTTCAATAATTGGTTTACACTTGGTTTTTTGATTTTTCGATGGAAAGGTTTGTACTTAGTTATATACTGATAAGTGTATATTAATCGTATATCGTCAGGTATTAATGTTTATACTCTATAAAAAGGAGTAAATATGTAAATATGTGAACAATCGGAGAAAATATAACTGAAATACATGGTAAAAGTGACAAAATGAGTGGTGAGGTTAATTGTTTATTAGGAAATAATCCCACTTAATAATTTTTATTATATTCTATCAGCTGATTTGAGAATTAAGAAAGGATTAATATAGTAGGAAACAAAATTTTTGACGAATCTAAAAATTTCCACCAGTACGGACAATTCCAATCATTGAGTTCAATTTTTTTTTTCTTCCGAACTCTCTGGCACCTTGGAAAAGAAAAAGAAATAAATAAATAAATAGCAGCTTTCAGCAGCTTACATAAAGACAAATATTAATGCTTGCTTGACTACATTATTATATACGAAAAAATCACAATTATATTGTTTATATATATATATATTTTATAAAATTATTGTGGAGATTATTAATTAATTGGGGTCAGGTGTTGGGAGACATTTATGGTGCTATTGGTGGCATATTCAGCGTGGATGTACCCAATTGAGGTTTCATTTCTAAACTCATATCCAAAGAAACCACTGTACATTGCCGACAGCGTTGTGGATTTGTTCTTCGCCATCGACATTGTTTTGACATTTTTTGTCGCTTATATTGATTCCACCACTCAGTTACTCGTTCGTGACTTTAAAAAGATTGCGCTCAGGTAATTTTTATTAATTTCTCTTAATTAAGTTTAAGAACACAAACTATTTGTGTGTGTATCTATCTATATATATATATATATATTGCATAATGGATTCTGAATTTTTAATTTTATAAAATTATATCTTAAACTACAAAATCAGTAGCCATTGATGTCCGATAATAAAGGATTATTATCAAATTAACGGTTTAAAACACGACATGGATAAAGATTGTCATTGTTCACGTGTAAATTTGTATTTTGACTTTATAAAACATTTATAAAGAATTTTGTAAACGTTTTATTAACTACTTCGCCGTCATGTTTTATTATTCTCTTATACAGTGAAAGTGAAAGAGAGAATATTTAAAAGATACTCCTTTTTCAGAGTAAAAAAGAGAGAGAAAAAAAAAAGAAAAAACAATCATGCTTAGTTGAATGTTACACGTATCCATATCACAAATGCATTATTGAAATAGAGAATTTTTCTTCTATAATATTCTGTTTACCTTTGTCGGTTGCTGCCGTGGATTTTAAGTATATTCTTTGGGTGGATGTGATACAGAGAAAAAGACACTGCTTTCATACAATTTTAAGTATATACGAGTTTAGAATTCGAGTTTTACTATAGTAAAAAGTTCTTAGAAATAGTCGCATTTAATTTTTTTGCTACTAGTAAAAAACTCTCACATAAAATCATATCTCAAATCGAATTAAAAACTCAAATCAGCGAACTAAACGGGCTATAATCCAAAGGATCGATTCAATTATTGTTGTAATTAACGAGTTTCGTTGTTGTAAAGTGTACAGAAAATAACCTGGCCAATATACTAGAAATCTACCCTTCCTTTAGTGATGGACAATTATTTATAAAGAGAATGCTAAATATTACTTGTGGTTAAACCAATGCACCCCACCACCAAAAAAGAAAAAGAAAAAGAACAAAAAAGCCAAAAAAAAAAAGAAAAAGGAAATCTTTATGGGGTCTTGTCTTATTTTATAGTGGGGAATTTATAATGGGAATAATAGTGACGTTTATTGATTTATATTGATGTGATGTTTTGGTAGGTATTTATCAACATGGTTCCTAATGGATGTGGCATCAACCATCCCATTTGAGGCACTCTACTACTTGTTCACTGGCAATAGGAAAATCCCACTCTCTTGTTACCTCTTGGGAATGCTTAGGTTTTGGAGACTTAGACGAGTCAAACAATTCTTCACCAGGTTAACTGACCTTTTTATTTTTTGTCAATTCATTTTCCATATGATAATTCTTTATCTTATAGACCCAAAAAAAAAAAAAAAGAGAAATAAAAAGTAACATATCTTATTTCTCACTTTGTATAGGCTTGAGAAGGACATCAGGTTCAACTACTTTTGGACCAGATGTGCCAGGCTTTTATTTGTGAGTTCAATTTTCTCTAACCTATAATCTTTCCATTTCATAGAAAATTTAGTTATCATACATTAGGGACAACAAAAAAATAAATAAATAAATAAAGGCCAAAATGTTCATCAAATTCTAATAATATTTGTGTATGCAGGTGACACTGTTGCTAGTACATTGTGCCGGATGCCTTTACTATCTGCTAGCAGATTTGTATCCGCATAAAGGACAGACATGGATTGGAACTGCAATTCCGAATTTCCGGGAGACTAGCCTTTGGATTCGTTACATTTCAGCCTTGTATTGGTCCGTCACCACCATGACAACAGTCGGTTATGGCGATCTCCACGCGGTCAACACTGTGGAAATGATCTTCATCATATTCTTCATGCTCTTCAATCTTGGCTTCACTGCTTACATCATTGGCAACATGACGAACTTGGTCGTTGAAGGAACCCGCAGGACTATGGAATTTGTAAGTGTTTTTCTACAAATTTGCATATAGTTTTGGAGTAGCGACATATGCTTGGAACTTGAGATGAAAAATGTTTGGCCTTGTTTTTTTCTTTATGGTTTGAAGAGGAACAGCATCGAATCAGCGTCGAATTTCGTATCCCGGAATCGGTTGCCTGCGAGGTTAAAAGACCAAATATTGGCTTACATGTGCTTAAGATTCAAGGCTGAGAGTTTGAATCAGCAGCATCTGCTTGAACAGCTACCGAAATCGATTTGCAAGAGCATATGTCAGCACTTGTTCTTGCCAACTGTAGGGAAGGTTTATCTTTTCAAGGGTGTTTCCAAGGAAATACTTTTGCACTTGGTAGGCTACTTTACCTTTTTTTTTTTTTTTTTTTTTTTTTGAAATGGCAAAAACAATTATGCATACATTGAACATAGAATTCATCTATTTATTTTCCCGGAAGTATTTCTTCCATTTCAAGTTCATCTAGTGAAGAAGCAACTACAATTCAAATATCAAGAATACAGAATTATTAGATTCGCTTGAAGTCAATTTAGCTAGACTAGTGACTGGATAACCGAATTACCGATTAATCTGCAGGTTGCGAAAATGAAGGCAGAGTACATACCACCTAGAGAAGAAGTTGTAATGCAGACTGAAGCGCCAGATGATGTCTACATTATTGTTTCTGGAGAAGTGGAAATAATTGATTGTGAAATGGATAAAGAGCTTGCAGTTGGGACTCTACAGTCAGGCCACATCTTTGGAGAAGTTGGAGCTCTTTGCTGCAGGCCACAAGGATTTACTTACCGAGCCAAGACTCTTTCGCAGCTTCTGAGACTTAAAACCACCGATCTAATCGAAGCGATGCAGGCCAGAAAAGAAGATAACCTACAAATTCTCAAGAACTTCCTTCAGGTGATTCTTTTACTCTTTTAGTTTTTTGAAGAGCAAGTGGATTTAAAAACATGTGGCTCATGCTATGTTGCCTTGCGCGCAGTATCACAAAAAGCTTCAGGATCTTAAAATCGGAGCATTGCTGGTTGAGGGCGGGGAAGAAGAGGGCGATCCCGACATGGCAGGTAATTTGTTGACCGTTGCCCGCACAGGAAATGACGGGCTTCTGGATGAGCTTCTCAAGGCAAAGCTTGATCCAGACATTGGAGACTCAAAAGGAAGGACTCCTCTGGTAAGTGTATATGTTTCTTCTACTCAAATTCTATTGTAGTTTCAAACATAATTAAATGAAATCCAAAATTCTAAAAGAAGTTGTGAAAATTAGTTAAAATTGATTTTAAATTAGAGCCTATTAAACTGAACTAATTCAGAAAAATCATTCCACTAGGTATTTACCTCTATTATAATGGCTTCATACTTGTAGGAAACTCGTGATTTCTTTAGTATTTGGTGATCTTGAGTTATTAATGCAAAACTTAATAACTAAGTATGCAAATTTGTTCATCTCAAAATGCATACTCTCTAATGGTGCAACAAGATATAATTATATGTTTGTGTTAAATTTTTCTTCTTTTAATAAACCAGCACATAGCAGCATCTGAAGGTCATGAAGAATGTGTATTGGCGCTCCTCAAGCATTCTTGCAATGTACACTTAAAAGGTCATTATTTCTTCTTTTGTGCCACAGTCTCTCTCACTTAAATTGTTTTAGTTTGTCAGCTTGTTGCGTCCAAAGTATGAAATGTATCTACTTTGAGATATCTTCATCTTAACATTACCATGCTATTTTACATGGCAGATATGAATGGCAACACAGCATTATGGGAAGCTATTGCATCAAAGCACCATACCATATTCAATATGCTTTACCACTTTGCTGTCCTTTCGGATCCATACATCGCCGGGGAACTTCTATGCACCGCTGCGAAAAGAAACGATGTCACAGTGATGAAGGAGCTCTTGAAATATGGATTAAACGTAGACTCGAAGAACCACCACGGGTTGACACCAGTACAAGTAGCCATGGCAGATAACAATGTGGACATGGTGAACTTGCTTGTGATGAACGGAGCGGAGGTTGTCAACGCGAACACATACGAGTTTCCTTCTACGACTCTGAATGAAATGCTGGAAAAGAGAGAGGTTGGATACCGGATTAACGTGCCTGAAACTGCGCCAAATGAAGTGCTTTCGATGCAAAGGGAAGCAGAGAAGAGAAAATCTGATGGAGTAAATTGTCCTAGAGTGAGTATATATAGAGGTCATCCAATGGAGAGGAAAGAGACCTGTTGCAAGGAACCTGGGAAGCTAATTAGGTTGCCAAGTTCATTAGAAGATCTCATAAAAGTTGCAGGTGACTTTTTCTTCTTCTTTTTTCCCCCCTCAATGCGTTTATGATAAATTATTTCCAACTTTCTTCATCCAAAACCATTCTGAGGAAAGTATACCTAATAACATGTGAAAGTAAACTGTCCTTATTTCTTGGCAAAATAAGAGAAAAGAAAAGTGTAGGCATTTATAGCATATTCATGCTGTTTTAACAAAATAAACATCTATGGCCAAAATTTGAACATAAATTTTTTTTTTTTTTTTTAGAGAAAACAGTGTTCCTTTTGTTTGAATCATAATTCAACCAGTCAAACAAAAGACCACTATTTTTAGTTTTTAACACATGAATTTTTCACCATTGGATTTTGTTGGAAGCTCCTTTGATCATTTTTCAAACAAAATTGCAAAAGAAACAAAAAAAAAGAATTTTTTTTTGTTATATACATGTCAACATGTTCTAACTCTTCTACTAATTGATTTCTTGTTATTTTCCAATCCCTTAATTGAAGAAAACTAGAAAGTAAGGTGCCCTTAGTGGACTTACAGGCTTAATTAATTAATCAAACAACAAACTGGAAAATACAAGTTTTTATCTTTTTTTGCTCATAGAAACAACATAACTTGTATTTTTCAGTTATTATTTTGAAAGTTTTTTTTTTTTTTTGATAATTGGGAGAGCATTTCTTTTGATTTTCAGATTTATAACTTGATTTTTTTTGTTTGTGTGGTTTTTGTTACTTCAAACAGGCGAAAAGTTTCGGTTGAATTGCAGAGAAATAATTGTAACGAACGAGGACGGTGCAGAAATTGATTCGATTGAAGTGATTAGAGATAATGATAAGCTTTTCATTGTGGAAAATAACACAGATTAATAATTAATTCATTGACCATTAAGGTCAAGTCTTGGAATTTAATGTGATCGATAGAGAAGTTAACATTCACTAAAGTAACAATTTCGCTTGTAATGTTAGCTCCTCGTGTGGATCTACTTTCAAATTTTGAACTGTAAATGTCACACAATCAATTGAAATGTATTAATATAAAGTTTCTTATTGCCTAACTTCTTTGAAGCACTTTGGGCCACATGTTTCTGAGACTTAATTTCTAGAAATGTTTAGACGACCTTCAAAAGAGCTTTTTTTTTTTTTTTTTCTTTTTAAAAATAACTTCCCCTATTAGAACTTAGAAGGTAGCTTCCTAAAAGTGTTTTTGTTGGACTTGACTCAATTGGGCAGCTATAAGTAAGCTTGTCATTTGACTTAATTAGGATTCTTAATCCGAATTATTGTCTGCATTTTATTATGAGAAGTTATTCAGTGTATCACATCATATTACTTATGTGGTCATATTACTTATGTGGTACACCCGTTTAATGCGATTGTATCATCTAGACATTATGTTAACTTTTCACCTTTATTTTTCTCTTTTTTAATAGGTATTTGCATTGATTATTGAGTCAAAAGTACTTATTATACTACTTAATTTTTTTATTTTAATGATTTAACTTAGACAAAATATCTAAATGGTACAATCTTATTAAATGAGTATACCACATAAATAATATGACGTAATACGCTCACTGTATTAAATAATTCCTCTTTTATTATTTGTGATGTTTGTTTTTAGTAATTATGGCAAGACTTTTTTGATTGGTTAACGGGAAATTGGGATGGGTGGCAGATTCTTCACCCAACCAAAAATTTATGGCCGCAGTTTTTGAATTTTTAATAGATGACCAATCATTGAACAAATATTTCTAGGATATCCTAATTTATCCCCTGTTCTTCTTCTTACTATTTCACGGTCTTTCCGACGAGGACAAACATTTAGGGATGTAGATGACACCAGGAGCTGTTAAAGGAGTTGATGACACCGGGAGTTGCAATGATGGAGCTCAGTCACAATCTCTTTCACGAAGACGGCTCAAGATCTCCTTGTCTCCTCAATTGCGAAGTTTATGCTAGTCTTATGGCTTGTTCATTTAGAGTAAAACTCAAAAAAAAAAAAAGTTTGAACTCAAGTTACAATTTTATTTAAGTTAATGTTCGTTTGTAAAATTTAAGTTTGAACTAGAGTTTTAACTTGAGTTTGGGGTTAAAATCTGAATCCAAGTTTCCCGTTCAACTCAAGTTTTTAAATTCAAACTCAAGTTAATGAACAATATTTTTTCTATTCTTAAAAACGTCATAACTTTTTCGTTTTAATTCTCATTGAGATTATTTTTTTTCTATATGTTCACAATGAAAAGATGAATAAAATCTCACCCATATATCCTATTAAACTTTTCATCACCATTGAGTTTTTATTAAAATATTATCTAAATACAAATTCAAGTTTTGACTCACTAAAACACAAACTCAAATAGATTTTCAATTTAAATCATAACTCAAATATGCACATCTAAACACAAACTCAAGTTCTCAAGTGTGCAAAGGCGACAGTGGCCGGGTAGAAGAGAGGGTTTGATATAAGAACTAGGTGTTTAGGTTATTAGTTATACAAGAAGGCTATTTTTTGTCTTTCTAAGTGTATTAATAAGAATAACGACCATTTAACTAATTATAAAAAACTGGTGACATGTTCTTAAATGGGGTCCTTTAAATGGCTCATTTTCCCTCAAATCCCCTGGTTAAATTAAAGTTACCAGGAGTAAGTTCTTTGACCCTTTTTTACTTGCATTGATTAAGCAATCACACATTTTTTCAGGTTCAAAACTTGTATCAAACCTCTCATAGGAGTGGAATTTTACTGCTCCAAAACTTCCAAAATTAAAACCTTATTTTCATAGATTACTAACTCCTTTGTAAACCTCTTGTAATGTAATTTATTGTGACATAGATAGTCAACATCTCAAGTTAAAGGCGATCGTTGTAGAAGGTGTAATGAACCTTAAGTAGAGAAGTCACTGGATTGTATTGGGAGATCATACTGAAAAGACAATTGTGAGCGTGAAAAGGTGGGTAACAATTGACGTAGGCATATTACTGAACTGCTATAAAAATACATTACGCTCTCTTCTTGTTCTTTTATTTTAGTTGGACTTATTTCTATTGTTTATTATATTGATTGTTGCTTCCTTCTTTTATTAGATTATGTCAATTGAGAGAGCATTTTATTATAGAGTGGATACGGTTAAAATTTATTATATCATTTGGAATTAATCACATAAACTTTCGATAATTATTAAGAAAATTGAAAAGTTTTAAAAACCTATATCTGTCGTCTCTCCTGCTCTCTTTGGTAGTCATTATTAGGCTAAAAACTTCGACTCCATCTTTGTCGTTGTTAATCGATTCTTAAAGATGGTCTACTTTATCCATTGTAAGACATCTTGTTCTGCAAGATATACCGACTGCATGGCTCACCTTTGATTACAATGCTTGCTTTCTCAAGCACTTATGGTGAAGTTTGTTGGAAAAATGGCTTGTTAAGCCATCTTAAAGGCCCATTTTGAGTCCCATATTAGAATGGACCCAATAGGTTTTTGGGACGAGTCTTGATGGGTTTGCGCTCTCCATTATGAGGAGATCGAAAATGAATATTCATACACTCAAAATGGATATTGGATGAATGAGAAATTGATGTTCTAAGTATGTCACTTAGAATAATTAAGATAGTTGAAAATTGTAAAAATCTCACATTGGCTAGGAATGAAGCCTTGGTGGTGTTTATAAGTGATTGCACTTTGAAGCCTAGGTAAGCATGTATACCAGAGAGGCTTTCTCACACCCAGAGGGTGCAAATCACGGTCCCGGCGGGTTAGGGACCCAATGTGTACGCCTGCGGACACGAATGCCGGACCCAAAAATCCACTCTATGTGGGCTTTGTTTTGCAATTTTTATTTTTTGATTCGGCCCAAGACCTTCCACATTCAGCCAAAACCGTTTGACTTGGGGTTAATGAGCTTAATGGTGGTTAACGGGGGCTTAATGGTACACTTAATGGCCAATTATGGCATCAGTTTTGCCTTCATAAAACTTGAACCTACTATGGAATTGTGGCTAGGTTCATCATGCACATTTTGCACCTTTAAGACGCGTGATTAAGCCCCATAATGTCATGCTTTGTAACATCTTTTTCAAGAGTCTATATAAGCCATGCACCACATGAAGGAGCACAACATTTTTAGAATTCTCTTCTCCTTTCTCTCGGTTTCTCTCCTCTTCTTGAGTTCTTTTGCAAATTTTTTCCCTTTGTAGTGTGTTTTTTGGTGATAGAGGAAATGTACAGTTCTAGTTCGTTGAGACGGTTCTGATAGTGCGTCGTTCTATTGTTTTCATTGCATTATGGGAGATAGACATCCAACGTTACCTCAAGCACTCGTCGGAGGGAACGAATCTGTTTTAAGGAAAGCGTGATTCACGTGCTTCGACATCCTTACCAATTTGTTTTTCAAGTTTGGTAGAAAGGTTGAATTTGTGTTGTAACAATTTTGTTATTTTGTTCTTATAAAAAGTTGTTATATATATTGTTCTTATTTGTATTATCCATACTAACAAAGTTTCTAGAAACTTCTTAAACACCAGCTTGAGTTTCAATAGTCCTTAGCATCCTCTGACTAATGGTGAAACTTCTCAACATATTGTGATCTTTCTTATTGGAATACCGAAGGGAAATTAGCTTGCTCTATCTCCAACACGAATGAGTATTACATGTCAAATGGTCGAAAAACTTGTCATATGAGACATTGTATTTTTCTTTCCAATAATCTCAAATGGCGAAAAAAGAAGAGTATTATTAATGGTATAGAGCGTGTGTCATAAATGAAAGGTTTTATGTAGAGAAGAGATGCTTGAGTAATTGGATAAAAATCCAATAGTTGATATTTGCGAAATTACTTGATGGGTTATAGGAAAAAGAAAACATTCTTCTAATTATCTGCATTGGAGAAAAAGAAGTGTCTTCGTTTAATTACCTTATTGAAAAATTTTAAAAGTTCAACATGATCTTAATTTGATCTATATTGAGAAAAAATATATGTGATAATATATTGGGGATATTAAGGAATATAGAGGGTAAAACAAAAGCCACAGGTGCTGAGTAGATGCTATAGGATAGCATATGAACTGCATCCTAGTTACAATGATAGAGAACTTTTTTTTTTAATTCTGACATTTATACATTCTACATTGATAAAAGAAAGTATTGTGTGGCTTTTTGAATTCAATAGAGCACTATAAAACCCTTCCCAGACGACTTAGAAGCAGTGCGGAGTAAGTAGTGGACTCAAGAATTCCGTAGCTTGAGTGGTTCAAGGGAAAGAGTTGTGCATTCTTCCATCCTTGTTGTACGATGTAAGAATTGTATATTATCGGATTGTAAACTTTGAATATCTAAATTGTAGTTAATGTTTGTAAATGTTCTTTACATGTTTATGTTTGTATAATATTGTATATCTTGTGGGTAAACCTGTCTTATCAAAAAGTGTGAAAATGCCCATTACTTTCTTGTAATTTAATTTCAATAAAAAAGTGGGGCTTGTTTGAAAATTGCTTTAATATTTTACTTTTAATTTTGATTATTATATTTTCAAATGTTTAACTACTTTCTTAATTATATTTAACTTCTAAACGACCTTCCACGCCACTAATCTCTATTTTGGGGCGTGTCAAGCACTTAGATATACTATAACAAATTGCAGATGACGCCACCATAGGAAAACCCATCGTGTAATGTCTCCGGTAAAAATACGACAGGTAATCCTTTTGTGTTTCAAAAAACTATACCGAAAAATATATGACGTCGTATAAAATATACCTGGTATGACAGTTTTGTACGACAGTTTCTACCATCGTACAATCCACTAGAAAAAAAAAATTGCGTTCAAATTTTCATAAAAGTTTAAAAATAATAATTTGCACTGCTAGCTATCATGTGTTGATACAGTAGCATCAACCTATGATTTTAAAGAAATTCATCTAACACATAATAATATTATTGGTTCCAAATTTAAGAAAAATATAAATTATCTAAAACTCAGTTATGTGAGAATATACAGTCTACAATATTGATAAACCCTCTACCAATACCTTATCCTAAACCTTTCCATTATCATGATATGGAAAAAAAATATATATTGATAGCAAGTCAAATTAATAAGAAAAAGTTTAAGATCTTACGATGTGGTAGACTAGGATAACTTATGATGGTTACATTAACTATGTTAGAAAATAATGGCATCGAGTGCGCAGCGGAATTCAAAAAAAAAAATTAATCAACGTCAAAGCCAATCAAAACATGTTCATAATACTATATAACATAAATAAATATATATATATATATATAAACTTATTGAGTAGCAAAAAGAAAAGTCAAGAAAACCACTCAAATTCAATTAAGACAAGATAGTTAAGAAACTTTTTTTAGTTATTCAGTTAGTTTACTCAAGTAGAGTCAAATATGTAGTAGTTAAGTTTCTAAATGAGGATTAGTTTGTTAGTGTTTATGCCCTTAGGAATAAATGTAACAATATTCTTTGAGACATTTTGACTATTAATAAAGATTTATTTATTTCATATATCTAAGTATTGTCTTTTTTATGTTCATACTACTAAATAAGTTTATATATATATATATATATATATATATAACTAAAGACATCCCGTAATAACTGAATAAGGATCCAAGCTGTGACTCACAACGATCCACCTTAAATGCAAGATATGAGCATGTTGATGATGCTTGACTTTTTTCTTCTTCTTTTTGCTTTTTTTTTTTTTTGCTGGCTTCCTTTTGGGTAGTAGTAGGTTTACTAATACAAGGAAAAGAGGTTTGTTATACATACTTATATACGGCTGGCTGTATATGTGTGTGAATTTGCTTTGAGTTTCATTCATTTGAGGATGTTTAATCTCCTTTCTTTCTGCTGATTGTGACAATTCCCTCTTCCTTATCTAGTTTGTTGTAAATGGTTATGTTTGAGATTGAGAGATTTAAGTATAATTCACTGATGATAAGTAATGGCTTGTGCTAGCTTGTAGTTTTAATTTATATGATATTTATATTTGGCTCCCTTCGCTGGCAGATACTCTTGTTCTTTCTTTTCCTATTTCTTTATTTTATGATACCTTGTGCTTGTGAGTTTTTTTTTTTTTTTGGTTATAGCAATCTTGTGTTTTCCTTTGCTCTTTGCTTCCATTATTCTTCGAGAAATGTTGAGTCAACAGCCAACAAACACTCTAACAGCCCCTAGAAAGAATAGTATAGACAATTGATGAAGCTTCTTGCATTATTCTGTTTTTGTGGCCCTAATTTGAGTTTGTTTCTTTGTTGATGAGATGCGATATTTGTCATATGCTTATTGCTTTTTACTTTTTATTTTTGGTTGAACCTATGCCATGGTACTTTCAAGTTTTTAAATTCTTTGTGGTTAGTTTTGCTTGTTTGGAGGTGTGACAAACTAAATGCTATTGAATCATTGGACGCATTTAGAACTCGTTCCAAATTGATTTTATTTTTTGTATGAAAATAAAAAATGAAAAAGTTTTCAATCTCAGACAAAAATTATTTTTAAAAATGCGTTTGGTAGTTTTAGCAAGAGATTATTTTCAGTGTAAAAAAAACTATTAATGTCTCTGTTTCTCTACCTCTACTCGAGAGAGGAGAAAACGAAAACAAAAAATGGCTAAAAGTCATTTTTCATTTTTTTCTCATTTTACACTAAATCAAAAAATCATTTTCATTTCCATTTTTTTTGTCGATATTGCACCAAATGTCATTTTGAAAACGTTTTTATTTTTTTCTCGAAAAATGTAAAAAATAAAAACGGGATCAATTCTAACACGGCCATTAGGTCTATATGGATGGCTAGTATGGAAAGTGAAACTATTGACCTTACCAATAATGATGATGCAACTGTTTGGACTCAAAAGCATGAAGAAACTTGCATCGACCTTATGGAGGAAGATCGGTCCTCGCGGGAAATAGGTGTACTGCAACCTTTACAAAACCTGCATCGAAGCGTATTTGAGAAGAATTATGTGCACAATCCAAAAGGAAGCATAGTGAGATGCAAGTGAGGAACAAGTTTAACATGTAAAAACAAAAGCAGGACTTTAAGATGTTGAAAGAGAGAGGTATTGGGTATAAATGCAGTGACTGCACAAGTTACTGCAACTGATGAAGTATGGGAATGACTTTTTCTAGGGTAAATCCTTATTCTTGCTACATTTATTTATGCTATCTTTTAATTAAATTCAGTGGTTTAATTTATGATAGTTTATGTCATGTAGGTTCACAAGTCTGCAGAAAAAATTTAAGAAGGGTTGTCCATTTTATGACAAGTTGTGCACTATTTTTGGATATACTACCACTAAAACAAAAAGGGTTATTAGCGACAATATTTATCGTTACTAAAATTGCAGTATTAACGATGACATGTTATCACCAAAAAGAAAACAAAATTTTTGAACGACTTGTCGTCGCATTCACTATTTGCGACGACATATCGTCGCTAAAATTTGTCAAATTATTCATGACAACATGTCTAAAAGGATGGTGTAAATGATGATGCAATATCCAGTTCGCGTAGGACTAACGAAACTATTGTAGATGGGAGTAGTGCTAAAAGGAAAGACAAGTTGGACTCTATCCCTAACTCTGGGAGTAGGAAGATATCTAATTTCTCATCAGCTTTGGCATCCGCTTCGGAGGCATATAGTGAATCTTCCAATTTTGGAGAAAGATTGATATGTTGGAGAGATCAATTACAACATCTTCCACCCATCAATTACTAAGGGAGAGTGTTAAAACATTGGATGAACTTGAAGGAATTGATGGAGAGGCATATGCGAAAGCAATCAACAAGTTTGAACAAGACGTGTACGGAGGGCATTGTTTCTAGAGATGCCTTAACATAGAAGAAAGGATTTGGTGCTGAATTTGAAATGAACAAATATTGAGTCTCGTTCATTTTACCAATTCGAGTTTTCAGTTCTAAGTTTCTATAGTTAAAAATTCTCAGAAAGTGTCACATCTAACTTTTTCTGCTACAACTAAAAGCTATCAGAAAATGTCACATCTCAGCTTGAATTAAAAACTTGAATCCGTGAAGCGAACGAGGCTATAGATTTAGACATCGATATGATTTTTTTTTTTTTTGGATCATTGTGTTAACATGAAACTTCTATAAAATATTTTTCGGATGACTAATTGACATGGTTTAGTTTTGATTATTACTATAACTTGATTTTATTTGTTACATGAGCATTATAATATTGATTATGGTTACCAATATAAGTTAGCTAGCAGGTTATAACAATGTCTTCAAATGTTGTTTGCTACAAGGAGTATGATATGCTTCTTGATGACTCAGATGATGAGTTTCGTGTAGTACTAATCTTAGTTGCTTGTGAAGAGTACCATAAGTTATATTTGTCCAAACAACCGTGTATAAACTCAAGTTTTGATTCTTTTAGAATGGAAAAAGTTGTCTTCAAGAAATTTTGTGATGTGCTCAAAGAAAAAAAAAATTGTTGAAGGATTCTAAATTTCTTTCTGTAGAAGAACAAGTTGGAATGTTTTCGTTTGTTGTTGGCAACAATGAACGACATCGTATGGTTGCGGAGCATTTTCAACATTCAACTTCGACCACATCCGAGTATTCATAAATATTATTGTTAAACTTGATGAACAAGTTTTTCTTTTTTCTTCTTAACATTTTTGTTTAAACTTTATCACAATACCTATTTTTTAAGTTAGGAAGAGAAAGCAAAGATGGATTAAGTGAAGCCTGTTGGTCCGCTTTCCACACCGGCCTGTTAATGCCGGCGGTACGATCCAAGTATTGGCTCCAACTTGTCGATCAAATCCTGGCACCAGGCTCGACACGTCAATCCGATCTTGATGTTGATCACATCTTGCTTTTTCTGATCTAGACATTAAGTTCATGTAATATTTTGTTTTCGTTTAAAAAAATATGTAACAATATTATTGTTATTAAACGTGTTTTTTGTTTTTAAAAACAAAATAAAAACAAATGTTAGTTACCAAACATGTTTTTGTTTTAGAAAATGAAAAATATAAACAAGAAAAAGATTTTTGTTTTTCTTTAAAGAAAAGTAAAGTAAAAACATTATCAAATGGGGCCTAAATTAACCAAGTGAGAAATCAATGGAACTAAACACTGGAATTGCAATCTCACTCAATCACTTCACTTGAACATCTACCTTTTCTTTGATTAATTAACCTAATCAATTTGTTAAACAAGAGCACCTAAATTATCCACACATCTCTTCCGCAAGTTGTGAATATACACTCTTCCTAACCAGTTTTCTATATTCCTATGAAAATTGGAATTAACAAGAGTTCATTAAATGCAAGACTCAAGACTGGTTATACATGCCAAAATAGATGTATCCCTAGTCTATTCATACACATGTCACTATATTAAGGGCAAACAAAACCAAAAATTCCTCTTTCAAGCTCATTACGTTTCCTAAATCACTAAATTATTGACCAAATAATTTAGAGCATTAAGCATAAATAGAGCAAATAACTCAATTAGGCAAATTATAAACCAAAGACACACCAAACATTCAAATTACATGATTGAGCTAATTTACAGTCCTAGAAAAATAAGATTAGTTCATAAAGAAAATAAAAATAAGAAATCACAAATCAACATCATTAAAGCTCAAAAGTTACTAAAAGAGAAAAAGATTAAGAGAAAAACTAGTATTGGAATCTCTAATCTTCAAGCCCTTCAAGTTCCTCTTGTGCCTTCTTGAAGTTCTCTCTCTATATTTCTTTTTTTTTTTTTAAATTTTCTTGCTGGTTTTTTCTCCTAAAAACACTTCTCTGCTTCCAAAAAACAAAACCATTAGACCTCTCATTTTTCCCCGAAAACGTCTCTCAGTTCTCCTTTTTTTTCCTTTTCTTTTATTTTTTCTTTTTATTTCTTTCTTTTCTTCGGCGCAAATTGGAGTACACTGCTGATCATGGGACGCATGTCACGGCACAATTTGGTGAGAGGAGCCAGGGCTAGATGGCGCGCAAGTGCTGGCTCAAATGGCGGGTGCACGCAAGCGTCAGTGTGCGCCTCCACAAGCACTAGAGTGAGAGGGGGAGTGTGTTGTGTAACGCCTCAAACCACCGTGGGGTCCACCTTACGGGACCCCAGCATAGTCATGTCTTATACTCGTTACTCATACATAATGTCCCCTCTAGACACCTAGTGTCCCTCAAGGATTTCTTTCACATCCCCTAACACTTGAGCCCAAGACATCCCTCATTTCTTAAGTCAAGTGTTGGTACCAATTAAGGCGTTACAAACAAAAACAAAAAATACAAAAAAAAAAAAAAACGCACATCAATTGGTACCAACACTTGACTTAAGAACCTTATAATGAGGGATGTCTTGGGCTCAAGTGTTAGGGGACGTGAAAGAAATTCCTGAGGGCTACTAGATGCTCAGAGGGAATAGTACGTATGAATAATGAAGTATAAGACCCGATTATGTGGAGGTCCCGCAAGATGGACCCTATTGGGGGTTAAGGCGTTACTTGTCAACTGTTTGAGTATTCAAACTGAACCTTACTCTAGAATGTTCTGGGTATATTAAGAAGATAAAGGTTCTTTCGCAATAACCGAAAGATCTCTTTTACCTCTTAAATTTGGTCCTTATGAGAAATATGTTTATTGTGATGTCCTTCTTATGGATGTTACTCAGAAAATGTTAGGACTTTCTTGGGTTGATGATCATGATGCGAGATATGTTGTATAGGATCAATACATTTTTAGACTTTATAGGAAAACTTTGACATTGAAACCTATCAAATAAAACAAAACAAACAAAAAAACTTGTGTGTCTAAACCTATTCTCCTTTCTCCAATTCCTAGTAAACCAAACCCGTCTATTGAGAGTGTTGGTATCAATAATGAGGTTGTGACCAAATCTATTGGTCCTGCTCCTTATGTTGATGAACCATCTCATCCAAAATCCAACTCCTCCAAACTATTGTTGAAAGTGGATCTCGTGCATGTTTATTTAAATTTCCTTCTAATTTGATTATGGAATTAATTTTCAATAAGGTAGAATTGTTTCCCAACCATGGTGATCAAAAGTCTCCAGTATTTTTTTTCTGCTTTTTCTACAGCAAGAATGTCTCTACAATCAACTTTCAAGCATCGATGGCTTGGTTCAAAATCCAGTATTAAGGCCGAGAGATTTCTTACTTTTCAGTGTTGCTTCATGATTCTTTCCACTTTAAACTCACCGGAGTTGAGTTTCTTCAACCCGATGAGAATGATGACGAATTAGATTTGATTATTTTAATATTTAAATTCAATTAGGATTATATTTATCTTTTTATTATTTTAAATTAATTTATGTTTATCTTTTTTTTAGAATAGGATTAGGATTTCATTTTCTATAAATACATTAGTGATTGTAATTCTTATGAAGGCTTTGTGATGATTAATGATTATTGAGATTTCAGTTTCCTGCTCTTGAGTTCTTGTTCTCCTCCTATATCTATCCTTCTGGTTCTATTTCTCTCTTGATTCTATTCTTCTCTATTAGATTTATTCTATAATTTCTACCCGATCCTACATCAATGATTTAATGAATATTAAGCATGAATTCAAGCACGTCATGAAGTCACACGTTTTTCTTTCCAAGTCATTCATCCGTTCACATTGTGTTTCGTTCGAATTGAAATATTTTATGTCACATAAAATTGTAAATATCTTTTGTGTCTTTCCAACACCACTAGAATCACTATCTATTTATTAAATTATTAATTAATATATTATATAATTAGTATTTCCTAATTAATAATTAATTATTTAATATAACACTATTGATAAGTACTAGAAAATGGAATCGAAAAAGGATAATTAACTTTTAATCATTTTCTAATTTCTTAATAAAAATCATTCTCACTGTTTTATTTCATTCTTGGTTTCAAAACATTTGCAAAATAAGCGCAGTTTATAGACTATTTTTATTTTTGTACCTAAAAAGGCGTTTAAAATTTTTTTTTTAAAGTCAAAAACTAATACTAAACACACCCAATGTTTCTCAAGAAGTTTTAGAGACTTTTTATGGATATTGAATAGATTTTAGGGATTTTAGAATGGGTAACTAACCCTAAAATCTATTAACATGCATGTTTCCGTTCACTTTACCGATTCGAGTTTAGAATTTAAGTTTTGTTACAGTAAAAATTCTCATAAACAGTTACATCTAACTTTTTTACTACAGTAAAAAGCTCTCACATAAAATCACATCTCAACGCGAAATAAATGGGTGTTTAAAATCAGCGGTGACAGATTCGTAATTATGAGCAAATATGAAAAATTCACGCAAGAACTTGAATTCGAACATTCTAGGTATTTTAACTACAACTTTTTACTCCAATATCAAAATTGAGTGAGTCAAGATGTGTTAGAAAGATAACGAAAAGTTCTACAATTATGTATGAAAAAAAAAAAATTCCTAGTTCGGACGATTTAAAGATCAGAAATTAGATTGAAACTGTCTTTTATAGAAATAGATAAATGACTTGTAAAGAAAAACGTAAAACTTGACGACGTACTTGAACCAGTGCTCAATTTTTATTAAAATCATATAATATAACATTTAGTAAGACATCAAAACATGAAAATTTCATATCATATCATATACATAAATATATAAAGATATTTATCATGTAACTTATCATGACATATATGTTCATGTATCATCATGATATACCGAGTCTTTTGTCTCGTTCGAGAAATTAATTAATAATTATGTTAGTAACATTCATAATGTCATTTACTTATGAATACTTATATTATTCCATGATAATGTTTCCTTGAAAATCGTAAAATTCAAATGGTTAGCTTAGAAGGCGTTACAAAACTTTGCAATTTGATTTTGTTTTTTTTTTGTTTTTATATCAGCATAATGCGATTTACGCCTCAAATGAAAATTACAGAAAAACGAGTTACATAACTTTGGGCCCGTTTAGTTCGCTAATTCAAGTTGAGATGTGACTTTATGTGAGAGTTTTTTACTGTAGCAAAAAAGTTAGATGTGTCTGTTTTTAAAAGCTTTTTACTGTAACAAAACTCAAATTCTAAACTCGAATCGGTAAAATGAACGGGGCTTTTGTGTTCACTTATTACTATCATCTTAGTAAGGATTTCTTTTGGTAGGATGCAATAGCCTTTTCCCCTGCGAGGCTGCGATTGGTCCACCCCAAACTGACCCATCAATATAAATTATATATATACATGGGGCACATGCTTGCGTGTACTAGTGCAGCTACATATAGCTTTACAATATTCCATTCTCATAATCTCTTGTGTATGTGAAAAATGTGATGCCTAAATTAGAAACCTCGAGCCCTAATAAAGAGGTTCTAAATTACAATTCACAATCCCACTTCACCATTTTATCATTAATTTATAACGATTTCCTCATGTAGGCCTCGTTATTGATAGTGTCAGTTTCTAATTATTAAATTTGATTAAAATCACGTCGAATTAAAAAAAATGCAAAACAGACATATTTTAATACACATCTAATAGCTTAAAAATAAAAAACTAATAATTCAATTTTTTTTAATCATACTAGAGAAACTCATTAATTTACAAAAGAACCAAACCAAAACAATGATAGTAATGATAGTAGTAGTAATGATAACAGCAATAATATTGATAATAAAAGCAAACTATTTTTAATTTAAAAAACACAAAACAAAACAAAACAAAACCAAAAACTATCTTGGAATACAAAACCAAAAGGGAAAAAAGTAGAATTTTAAGCCCAAAAAATAAAGGAACGCAAAAGTTAAAATGAGGGCAAACATCTAGCCCACAGATTCAAAGAGGAAACCAAATCAAAATGGAACAACGAGAGGCAGTGTCTCAAATCTCAATTAAAGTGGTCAAACTTTTGCAGCCCTGCTGCAGGGACATAATCTATCAACATTCCTACTTAATTTGCTTTCCATGTGCATACATATTGCATTTGACTGATGATATATGTTTACTTTTTGAAGGACTACAAAAGAAGCATATAAAGACTAGCAGAAACATGAATACGATAAACAACTATGAAATTTCATGGCTGCTTTCATTGGAGACTGAAAAGAAAAACTAATTAATAAAAAGGTGCATTTAGAGAATGTTACATTTACTCCACCATTAAAAATTGTATTTTAGTTATTAGATTTTTTTTTTCAACAATCTGATCTATAATAAGAGTTGTCATATGTCGCTCTCAGTAAATTTTAATGCGGTTATGCATAAATCTAATAATTAAAAAAACTAATCTTACGGTTAAAAATAATAATACTTAATGATATTGTAAAATAAATTTATCCACTATTAAAGATTCCTTTAAATAAAAAGGAAAAGTTAGAATAAGTTAAAGAAAAATTGGGACAGCCCAAGAAGGCCTAGTAGTACTTGATCACCAATATTAGTATTCATCTCTCTCTACATATATACACACTATTGATGCATATAATTGCTCTGCAATATGTCATTATTTCCCATTTAACAATGAAAATAGAAGATTCCCAATCATCCCATCCACCCTATATAGGAAACAACCATAATTGCACCCAACAATACTATTAACCCATAAAGCTAGAAACCTGAGCTCCAAAAGCCCTACCCACTTCTTCCTTCTTTATTCATCTTTTCTAATATATATATATATATATATATATATATATATATATATCAATCTCCATCATTCATTTAACCCACCATATAGCATATATACCACACTAACTTTTTCTTTCTTTCTTTTCCTCCCTTTTTCCCTACCTGCCCTATTTGATGGATCCTAATTCATGCACCACAAATTCCGTAAGTGGGTTTTACAATCTCCTGAGTCGTGAGCTCAACAATCTCGACCAAACTTTTCTCTCCCACAACAACTTCATGTCCATTCAGTTCCTTCAACAGGTGCTCTCCTCGCTCCAGTCCTTCAATTCCCAGCTGACCCTTTTGGTTCAGAAGCTTCACTTGCCCACCGGAGAGAAATGGCTCGACGAGTACATGGATGAAAGTTCCAGGCTCTGGGAAGCCTGTCAAGTCCTCAAATCCGGAGTCTCCGCAGTCGAAAATTTCGTTGCGAGTGCCACTAATATAGTCTCTTCTCTTGATAATTACCACCATTTAAATCCTGTAATGTCTCGCCAGGTTAGTATAAAGGGCCAGTTTAGTATTGCCGTAGCTTTAAAAATAATTATTGTTAATATTAAATCATATCAGAATCAACACGATATATGATCGGTTAAAAATGTCTTTTCAAGCCAGCTTTCAAAAGCCTTCACAAGTGATATAGTTGTGTTTTTTTTTTTTTTTTTTTTTCACTGCAGAAGTATGGCATAAAAGTGTAGAACAATAGTAAAATTATTATCAAACATGATGTCTTATGTATGTGTGTGGTGAATTTTCGTTTTCAGGTTATCCGGGCAATAAGTATTTGCCAAAGGGAAACTGTAGGGTTGGAAGAGGACAATAGGGTGTTGATGGAAACAAGAATCCAACAATTGTCACTTTGCGATGATCTTAATTGGATTGACGTTCCAATGGATTCCAAGTTCAACGGGTTCAGCGGTTTTCGCGGCGTTCTTCACGCAATGAGGAAAGTTAGCTCATTCCTATTGCTGATCCTGTTCAATGGCCTAGTCTTTTGCTTGCCTGAATCCTCAAGTTTTAATGATCAAGGAGATAATTATGAAGCAAATGTAATATTGGGTTCTGCTGGATTCATGGTTTCAATGGCTATATTGAGGCAAAGAGTTGCAAACGAGATAGAGCAGTTTTATGGGCAATCTGGAATACTTCTTTACGAGTTCCGGGGGTCGAAAACCGCCATGGAAGAGCTGAAAGTTGTGCTGGAAAGAATGGCGGAGTTTGAAGAAGAATCTAATGATGATGATGATGGTCATAACATTAATAATGATGATTTGCAATATCAGATTGAGAAGTTCAGATCAGGGTTTGGATTGCTGAGAAGTGGGGTGGAGACTATAATTGGACAGCTTGATGATTTCTTTGATGAAATAGTTGAAGGAAGAAAGAAGCTTTTAGACATGTGCTCTTCTCATTCTCATAGGTAGACATTTTGGTACATGCTAAGCCATAGTTAGAGAAAAAGGAAAAGAGAACCAAAAAAAAAAAAAAAGGGAAGAGAGAGAGAGATTTATGAAATTAAACATTATTAAAAAAAAAAAAAAAAAGTTGAAAAAGTTTAGTTGCTGAAAGGGCATACAAATGTCATGGCCTGTTTCTTTTTCTTTTATTGTTTTTTGTTAATTTTGCCAATATGTTTCTTTGCTTTCCTTTTGACTTTTGATCTCTTAGCTTTGCAGCTATGTACATTAGTTCTTTTTTTCTTTATTTTCTTCTTCTTTATATATACAGTGATACCCATGAAAGCTGTTAAAGGGAGCATTTTCTCGGAATTCCATAAGTGGAAAAATTCCGGAGGAGAAAAGAAGATGATTCTTCCTTTGAAGATAAAGCATTATTATTACTATTGAAAGATAAGAAACAAGAGGAATATGTAAATAGACCAATAGCTTCAATAAAAAGCATTTTTTTTTTTTTTTTTACCTAACAGGAGAGATTCTTCTCTTTAAAGAATGGAAAAGATAGTAGAGATAAGAGGAAATTGATGCTTCAATATTGTTTGTCCCACATATTGCTGAAGCCACTCAAATTTTGAAGTGTGAACTAATGTTTATACATGGAATTTGTCACGCCCCAATACAGGGATTAGTGATGTAGAGACTCGTTTAGAAGTTAAACATAATTACAAAAAATATTTAACATTTGGAAATATAATAATCAAAATCAAAGTAAACTATTAAAGTAATTTCTAAACAAGCTTCACATTTAGCTGAAAATAAATTACAAGAAAGTAATGGGGACTTTCACACTTTTTGATAAAAGAGGTTTGAAATTGAGCCTCTGACATCATTCAGGACTTTACCCACAGGATATACAACATTGTACATATATGAATGTGTAAATATCATTTACAGACATCAACCACAATCTAGAAATCTATAATTCAAAGTTTCAGAATTTACAATTCTTACATTTGTACACCAAGATAAAGAATACAATCTTCACTTAATCAAACGGTAGTAGTCTGGGAGGGGTTTAATATTTATAAAAATAAATAAAACATGAGCGGAAGACCCAGTAGAATGTATTTTGAAATAAACTTTATAAATAATTAAATAGATGAATAAGAAAATAAATAAAGACATTTAGTTCCAACACAATAGTCAAAACCTCACATCCTTTTTCTTAAAGGAAATATAAATTGAAAATTTCATATTACAGGCGTCAACAAGTAATTTATACTATGATAAATTGCTTACACAACCACAAGCACAAGCCTTATCACCACCGCAGTGGCCCAGTCCGGGTTTCAGGTTCTGCCCCCAAGGATACGATCTCCATATATTATCTAGGCCATCAGCAGGTTTACCAGTTCGCAAAATCTCTTATCTTAAGAAATCGTTCATTAAAATTCTAAAATAGTTCGTTATAATTCCAATAGCTAAAATCAAGCTATTGTGTTAAAATTCTTTTCTTTCGCAAACATGTCATTTCTTTAACACTTTTCCAAGGTCAAAACTCTTTTAAAAATAGGCTATCAAAGAAAGGGATAAAAAATTCTACCTCTTAAGCATCAAACATGTGGTTAGTGTTGCGCTATCCTAGCCTCCACTTCCTCGAAGCCTTCGATTCGACTCTTCAAATATCATTGATACGAAGCAATGCTTTAGGATTCATTTCTTATTCCTAAAGCAAACCAATCTCAATTATACACTTCGATTTCCTCTTAGTGTGCCTTAATCTAATTCCAGGTTTCATAAATCATTTCATATTTCAAATCATTATTCCAAGGGTTTTAATCTCAAAACATGGATTAAAGCTGCTAACCCATCTACTTTAGATCCTCAAATGAAAATAATTTAGGTTCTCTTCGAAAATCGAGGTCAGAATAGGGTTTCAAAAATGACTCCCCCTTTTCCTCTGTCAACCGACCGACTGGTGATAGAGAGGTGCATCACCACCGGTTGGCCAGTGTTGTGCAAACCGGTCAATCGCATAGGTCAGCCGGTGGAGAACAGTAGGGTGAGAAAACTCACTAAATCAGTTTAAAAACTTGCAAATCCGAGTTTAATCCGAAATATTTCAAAAGAAAATTACTAAATCCAGGTTCTAAATGACAAATCAAGTCCAAAGAACCAAAAATCCCCAATGTCCACCGTGATTTTACCCAAAATCCATCAAAATCCATTTCAAACTAAAAATAGATTTTCTAACAGAAAATTTGAGACTCAAGAGAAGTTTTTCAGAAATCTTACCTCAAATCCTTCTCTTGACATTGAAAACTCCTTGAAATTCTTATTTGGTTTGAAATTCGGATGATTTGGTGACAATTTGAACGAGAGAGAGAGTGAGAGGAACGAACGAGAGAGAGAGAGTGAGAGAGAGAAAGAGAGAGAAATGACAATGAAAGAGAGAGAGAGTGAGGGTGCACGGGAAGGAAAAAGAAAGAAAGAAAAAGAAAAAGAAAAAAAATGTGTGTCAAAATATTCAAGATGACAGTTTAGAAAATGTGTCTACACACACTTCTGGACTGAAATTATGAATACTGAAAACATTTAAATTCCTTGAAAGTATTTAAATTTACACAACAGAAACATTTAATAAACAATAATTAATTAACTAAATTAGATTAGGCATACTAATAATCTCAATTACCTTAATTAATCTAGTTTAATTTCTTGAGGTGTTACAGAATTAGATATCACTTTCATTATGTACTTAGTAACATGGTTAATTTGAAATAAAAACCTTATGTATATCCCTAAAATCTGAAGGTTGTAATTAAAAATAAATAAATAAAGTAGTGGAAACAATTTGCGTTTTTCTTTCTGATTGAAACTTTCTGGCAGTTGAAGAAAACTAATAACTCGCACTCAAATAATAACTTTAGGGAACAATGAAAAACAATATAATTCTTCCAAAAAAGAGTAGACAATTAATATAGATGTACTGACATTAAATCTAAAAATATATAAAACAATAATAATTTTTCAATTGTACGTAAATACTGTTTTAAAGATGAATATTTTAAAAAAAATAATAATAATATTAGCAAAAATATCTGTCGTTTCTAAAACTGAAGCTACTGCATTTTAAAAATAAAATCAAAATCATCTTTTAGCAACGATAAATTTCAAAGTGTCATCGCTAAAACATAATTGCCATGTCAGTTTATTCAAAAACATCTCCAAACTATTTTCGTATCATAAAAAGAAAAATTCCAACTTTCAGCAATGATAAATTTTTTAAAAAAAAAAAAAATCATCTCTAAATCCTTCAATCCACTTCATCTTGCTAATGGGGTGGCGAATAATCTGCGACAAGGAATTTGGTGAATTCGTTGCTAAATATTTTCAGTGATCAAAACACAAGGAGACCTTTTTAGCAACAAATTTTCATCGTCAATTTCAGGCCCGTTCACTTCGTTGATTCGAATTTATAATTTGAGTTGAGATATAATTTTATGTGAGAGCTTTTTACTATAGCAAAAAAGTTAGATGTGACTGTTTCTAAAAACTTTTTACTGTAGTAAAACTTAAATTCTAAACTCAAATCAGTGAAGTGAACAGGGCCGAATCATTTTTAACCACATTGCAGACTCCAAGGGATAAGAAATCAGCAGTGTTTGCTTGATCTTGGATTTAAACAGGCAGCTATTAGCTAATATGTGGAGTGTATTATTTCCTCTTTTTTTCATTGTGTTTCCTTTTGTTTCTTTATGTTTTGATCACTGAAAGTAATTGATTGTTGATTTCAGGCAAAGACAACAGGAGATATCCTCCTCCTGTCAACTTAAAAGAATGATTACACCATAAAAAGTAGATTATGCTACCTGCCATGAGACAATGACACATTTCTTAATTAACAAGTTAAAAAAAAAAAAAACAAAAAACAAAAAACAAAAACAAAAACAAAAGAAAAACAAAACCAAGTTTTTTGCTTTTTTTTTTTTATCATTCTGGTCCTCAAATTTCTTTCGTCTTCAAATCTTTATATATATCGTAGCAAATTTGATGAAAATTATAAGAGGAAATTTTCATTTAACCATGGTTTTGAAATCTCTTTTGACCTGTTTAATTCGCTGATTTGAATTTGTAATTTGAGATAATATGTAATTTTCTGTGAGAACTTTTTACTGTAGTAAAACTCGAATCAATGAAGTGAATGAGTCCTTTGATTCCATATAGCTCAAGCCAAGTATAGTAGCTCTTTTGCACTTCGCATTAAGAGCTAGGCAACCTTTGCTTGCCTTGTAATATATATTTAAATCCTCAACAAAGTTGTACCAATTTTTTTTTTTTTTTCATTTGAATACCTACGCATGTATATGGCTTAATGAAACTAATTAAGTACGACATACTGTTTATAGCCACACAATTATACTATTTTTTCTTTTATGGCTACTTCTAATCATAGTAATTCTGTTTAGTGATGTCGTTTAGACAGTATAAAGTTTAAGTTTTAAATGAAATTCTCTTATAGTCTATTAATTTTTCATTGAATATAAAAAGACCACACATACTAAGATTACTATATATTATGTTTTATTACTTAAATTGAGCAGTGCCTTTTGCATTCTATTATTGATTTATGGTCTAAATTTTCTATGATTAAACGTTAACTTGTCTTCCACTCACATTACATACTAATGTGCAGCATCCAAAAAAACACTGACAGAAAAGCACTAATTGGAAGGATCTGTCTTTTTCAATCTATATGCAAAAGTCCTTTAATGAAGAATATGAACCAAGAATGGAGCTACAACACTAATCTATTTGCACTTGAAAGACAAAAGAAAATTGAAAAAGATATTTAGGTATCAAAATCCTAATCTTTTCCCCAGATTTTTCCTTGTATGGTCATTGAGAAGAGATTTTGTGCCTTTACAATTGTGGAAACAGATCCTATATATCTCATGCATTAATTTTTAATTTCAAAGAGAGTCTTAAGAGTTGGGATAGTAAATGACTAATCATTTTGGTTGTGAAACAATGATGGAAAAAGTGGGCTGTAGGACACAGTGAGAGAGAGTGCTCAAGAGATTCCTGGTTTTACTCTTTTTTTTTTATAAAATTCAAAAAGTTGATTTTTTTTTCTTTTTTCTTTTCTTTTCTTTTGTGTATCTGAAGGATACTTTTGTCTCGTTGTTGCTTGGTTTTTAATGAAAGCATGAGAGAGAGAGAGAGAGAGAGAGAGTAGAGAGATGCCAATCTTTTATGATGAAAAGGTTGCTCAAAGTCTCTATCTAAACACCATTCCACTGACATGTTTGCTGTTCCTATGATTCATTCTTTCTTCTCCTCCAACGTCTTCCTATTTTGTCCATTAATTCTTCTCTCTCCTCTTGTCTCTTAGCAATGATGCGCATCATATATGTGTGCCTATTCATAACCAAATTCATGCCTCGGTTGGGTACTTCTATCCATGCTCCACCCTTGTTCTCTCCTCAATGCAATCATGAGCCATGTTCTCCTTTGCTTTGTGCACAGAGGCACCAACAGAAGAAATATATATATATATATATATATATATAGGAGAGAGAAAAGAAAAGAAAAGAGAGGGGGAAAAAATTTGCGCTAAAAGCACATGTAGCATTCTTCTAATTTTTACCGGCCAAAGAAATAAAATACCGGGTTTCTTCCTCTAAAGGAAAGCCACATATATACCAAAGTTATCACATCCATATCGGCTCATTCAATGCCTTTTTTTTTTTTTTTTTTTTTACGTCGCGTTTAGAATTTATTTTAAAATAATTTTATTTTTTATATGATAATAAAAATAAAAATATTTTCAATCTCAAACATAAATCATTTATAAAAATACGTTTAATAATTTTATCAAGAGATTATTTTTAATATAAAAAATTCTATTGTCTTTCTTTTTTTGTGCTCGAGAGAAAAGAAAACGAAAATAAAAAATGAAAAACGACTAAAAATTATTTTTTATTTCTCTCTCATTTTACATTAAATCAAAAAATCGTTTTCATTTCCGTTTTTTATCTTTAATTGTGTCAAACATCATTTTTCTCTAATTTTTATTTTTTTTCTCAAAAAAACGTAAAAAATAAAAAACAAAACTAACTCCATGTCAGTGCTCTTTGAGCCAGTCTTCTAATGTTTATATGACAATAATGCTAGAGTTGCCAATTCTGTATAAAGTATTGTAGTAAATACGCTAACATAAGCACGTTTTCTCGAAAATTCCTTGGGCTCAAATAGCTACCACATTAGTTAGTAACCAATATTTGGCTAATTAACTTACCATTGGGACCAACTATTATCCAAAACCTTGAAAATTTTCAAGTTATCACTGTTATTTCGAATGCTTTTGTTTGCAGCTTTTCTACATCCACGGTTAAATTTGACCATTGTATTGATACATTTAAACCTTTTGTAGCTTACAGATGATCTTGTAACTGAAAGCGAATCAAGAATAATTTTTTATAACATCCACAATACAGATTACTTTTTCTTATTAACTAAAAAATTAGAGGTATAAAATCGTAATTATCTCAAACTAAACTGAAAAATGGCATCAATAACAGCAACGGAAAACCAATAATAAGGTCAAATTTAGATTTTTCAACTTCGTTGGTTCTCATTAATCCAAAAATTTTAATTTGACGATAATGTTCAGAAAGTATGGATCAAACCTTTCATTACTGAAATTTCCAGTCAAATTTGAATTTCATTAAGATGTCTTGAGAGATGACCGGCTGCTGTACACAATAGTTATCTCTATTTTGCAAGAATAAAGAACAATGTACTGGGATCAAAGGGTTATTGACCCAACATTGCATGTACTGTACCAACCTTCATAAACGGCCCGGAGATTTAATCTTGAATGTCATATCAAACTGTAGAATATGAATTTTGCTTTCCTGTACAGAGACTGACCACTGTACTTACCTTTCTGCCACAGCCACAATGCCGACTCCCAACACCTGAATCCACCTCTGCACCAAACAGCGCATCGATCAACAAAACGATTCCGACTCCGTTACTCCATCCCCCTGTATTATACTGTGTAACAGTGATCGGCAAGAGGATGGCTACTTAAAGATTGCCAAACATAACAAAGGAGACAACCACAGAATGACATTGAAAGTCGACATGTGCAACAGAGATCTTTCCGGAACAAAAAGATGCAGTCCTTTGCGTTGCAGATCCAAAGCCAAGTCAAATGTCGAATCCTGGCATTGCAAACTGACTTGCGAAAGATTCGACTCGGATCCGGAGCTCTACAATATCTTTGTTGTTCTCCAGAGCCTTTAGGAACAGCTTTTGCGACTTACCATGTTCTCTCAGTACTGCACTAGCGATATGTGCAGCTTTGAGGAGAAACTCGGCAATTGTCTCGAAATCAGACTCCAGACAACCTCTTGACGTCATAGCAGGGGTACCTAAGTAGATTTCACAAAAACTTACATCATAACACACCCTTTTCCCAAAAGAAACATCAAGCCTGTATTTATAAACCACAAAGAAGCTCTCTAAAAGAACAAGTTATAAAGAGATTGTGTAAATGAGGACAATACGTCTCCAGAAAAAGAAAATAACCCAAAAGGTACATATGATAATCCAAACTTGCAATTTGCAAAATAAGATATCTACTCACCAATCCTTACTCCGCCAGGGGTGATAGTTCCGTTGTCACCAAAAATTGCGATCTTATTGAGTGTGATGTGACACATTTCACAGACCTTTTCGTAGTTCTTACCTGGAAATATAAATAGAAAAAACAGATGTTACAATAATCCGCAATGAGTCACTAAGGAGATTAAGCAAGAACTGGCTCTATGTTTAACTTAAGGTTTGGGTACTATAAAATTGTGTAGTCGTGCATTAATATTTAATTATTCATAAGCCATTCATTAGAGGCCGGAAAAACAAACAGAACAATACAAACAGCGTTCTACAATTTCTTCAATGCCAAAAGAGAGTGGAAAACAATAAAAGGATTGACCAAATAATAAAATAAGCCATTAACAATCGCAGTAAAGTTTTGTTCTTATCTAAAAAGGACAGGAAATGATCAGAATAAACTGCCACTAACGCCACTTCACAACAAACTACATGTGTAGTTGTTCTCGGCTGGTTGATAAAAGGAAAGTTAAAAAGTGGCTCGTCGTGATCAATCAAACAGCAGAAGCAATACTTTTTCCTAAATGAACACCCAAATGTCACCTCTCTATTTTTTCTGTGGCATTCAAATGTCTACCCACACATGAAGCAACGTGAATTGCTCATAGTTTATAAGAAAAAGCGATTCAGAAAAATGAAAATCATTCTTAACACATAAAAAGTAAAAACATGGTCATTACAAAATAGCCAGATAAAGAAAGCTACGTTTAAGTATTAAGGATTAGGAAGTTCAGACAGTAGGCCATGAAATCAATACCACCATTTCCTAGGCTCAACCTACGACTTGTTTGTTAAGAGCTATCTTTATGGAGTGCTCACAAAGAAATTTCAAGTAAGAAACAGAGGGAAGGGGCTCTATTAAGTTTTCTCAACTTTACAATTTACCAAATAAGATGTAAGTATCCGATAAAATCCTCCGAGTGCACTCCTTGACGAAGAAACTCATAAAACAATGGGATCTACAAGGGAAATGGCTAAAGCAGTGCATC
The DNA here is from genome assembly GCA_029231665.1 of Morus indica. Taxonomy (NCBI): domain Eukaryota; kingdom Viridiplantae; phylum Streptophyta; class Magnoliopsida; order Rosales; family Moraceae; genus Morus; species Morus indica. Next base: position 17,867,579 of record JACAGA010000006.1, read on the forward strand.
AATTTCTAAAGATTGCCTACTCCCAGACTATCGACACAAAATACGTCAAATTATGAACAGATTGAGATAAGCATTCTCCAACTACAGTGTTTCTAATAATAGACAACTTTTTGTACGTTAATGGAAAGCCTCAACTTGTCGTAGCATGCTTAGCCTGAACGGAGCCCTGCAATGGTGAGCAACCACCAAGTTCGAATTACCCACCCCACACAGACAAAAAACCAAGAAACAAGAAAATTAAAAGCAAAAAATAAAGGAAAATCGCTCTGAAAAGCAAACTGAACAGGTCCCACTCCAATAGAAGTCATTAAAAATATAATTCCAATAAATTGGATGCTTGAGTACATATGATTCAATAGAATATAAGTCCAAGAAATTGGAGGTGCGATTATATCCGATTTAAAAGAAATGTGAAAACTCTTCTCTACATATTTTATAAGAACATATATATATATATATATATATATATTATATAAGAAATGCTCAGTTAATTAAGAGAATAAAATGAAACAAGTAGGTGTGAAGCCGAGAACAAGAAATTATAAACAAGAACAAAACAAGAGAAAATGATTTCATTTAAATTAAAAAAAAAATGTTAAAAAAATGGAAAAGATCAAAACCAATGTAGCCAAATAAAGGCAACCAGATTGGTTACCGTGTTCAAGAGCAAATATCTTGGGATGGGCATCTTTTAAGGGATCACAAAACTTGGATGGGACATATGGAGTTCTCGGATTTCTTATGTCAGCAGGCTGTACATAACAATACGTGCCATGCATTGAACTGAGCAGACGGAAAGACATTTTTCAAGGGACAAGCATTACGATCTTTACATGGGTCTCAAAAGGTGAATTACCAATTGAAACCAAAACTAAGCTGCACAGAATTCAGCTCGGAGACATGCATACTGTGGAAAACATACAGAAAAACCAAATCAGAGACCAACTGTTGTTTCATAAAGACAATCTGGAAGCCTTTTTTCTCTTCCATTCACTGATGAATGATACAAACTTCTGCTCTTTTTGTATTTCTCCAACACAAATTACGTGAGCCATTTGAGGCTCTGTTTAAGAATTTATTTCCTCAAGCAATCATATTGAAGTTGGTGGAAAGACTCAGGGCCGCTGAAATGTATAATGGGGAGCTGAATTGCCATATTCTTATCGTTCCTTTTTCAAGGATAATTCCCATCAGTGCCTTGTGTCGCTTCCCTTGCCCCCTCAACTTTAAAAACTCACCTTAGTACTCTAAATTTTGGATTACTCCCACTTTGCCATTTTGTTTCATTTCCGTTAAAAGCAAATAGAAAAACGCCATGTGCCCTTATGTGGGTGTTTCTATGGGGATAAAATCACATTTTTCCGTTTGCTTTTGATGGAAAATAAAACAGAGGGGGGCAAAGTGAAAAAAATCCAAAGTTTAGAATACTAAGGTGAGAATTTTTAAAGTTGAAGGGGCGAAGTGGGAACAACCCAAAGTTTAGGGGGCACGAATGGTAATTATCCTTTTTCAATGGTGCGAGGGAGCATTCTTCTTAGCTAGATTTTTTTTATTGCACTTGTCAGTGGCAAAACTTTATGTTTGCTTAGATTAATGGCCCAACAACTATTATGAAATTAACTATTCCACCATAAATGATCTCCTAGTGTATGTATAACTATGAAACCCCTAAGCTGCATATGCGCTCAGTTAAAACTCATAAATCAACCACAAGGTAAGCCTTTGTCATAAAATTTTAACCAAGACATATCTCCTACAGTGTTCGGACATCGGACAACCAAAAATTGATGAACTTTCAATAGCAAACAAGGCCAACACATCAGTCGGCAAACAGATAAGAGTAAAAAGCTTTCTATAGTTCAATAATGAGCTGAAATGCATTCCCTTAATTTTAGTCTCCAGATTGAATTTTAAAAAGTTACAGAGCTGTAGATCATAAATCGCATTCAACATGTTTAACAATTATGATGAGTTTTTTGAGACGATTTTTCATAAAATTTGTGTTGCCCCAAATTCCTAAAGCTAAAATAACACCCTAGTTTAATCTTTAATACCATAATTAGCCTACCAAGGTACGTGCCAGCCAGAAAAAGTTTTCTGGCCTTAGAATACAAAATCAGATGCCTAAACAGTGCCCCCTTTGATAATGGTACCTATAAGCGGCTCTAAAAAGGTAGCTCGTGTTTTGTTTATACTAGCAGCATATAAAAAAAGTTCACCTACTTAAAGAAAGGTTAATAGCTCTAGAGGTCCCAAAATTTTTAAGTTTGTGACAAATTAGTCCTCAAACTAATTTTATGAAAATCTCCCTAAATTTTTAAAATAAAAAAAAAAAGTGAGCAATTCTGGTTATTCCGTCATCTCGCTGTTAAAAACTAACGTTTCAGTCACCTGCAAAACATGTGGGTGGACAGAATGATTTACCAAATTAACCATAATGAAGGTTTATTTATGCTATTTCTTGTGTTCATTTCGTATGGATATGAACAGAAAACACACACACAAGGAACCTCAATGTTCAATCTAACTCAGGAGGCAAACACTAGAAACGCCCAAGTATCAAAATCAAAAAGAAAATTCAAGAAAAAGATCGTTTAGTCCATTAGTTCATGCATTTCCAATGACTTTTTCCATCATCTGCATCCTTGCAGCTTCCAAAATAACCCAGAACCTATCCTTTGGGAATTGCTTCCTCTAAAAACCCAATACATATATTGTCTCGTTCATTTCACTGAATCGAGTTTTCAATTCTAATTTTACTACAGTTAAAAGTTCTCACAAAAAGTCACATGTAATTTTTTCCGCTACAGTTAAAAGCTCTCACATAAACTCACATCTCAGCTCGAATTGAAAATACGAATCGGCGAACTGAATGAGGCCATAAACTCTCCAAGCACTTATATTTTCTTCCCACCGCATAAAAGACAAATCAACAAACAACAAAAGCAGAAACTCATTCTCTCCCAAGAACCAAGACCTTTAATTTCTTCAGTTCTAGTTCCACCGATTCTTCCTTCTCCTTGTGTAGCAGAGATGAAGGTGTTCTTCAATCTCATCTCAAGTCTATAATTATTTCTCCAAACCCAGAAAAAGAAAAGAGAGAAAAAAAAAAAAAAAAAAGAACCTGCCTTGCTTGACAATTTCATCAGCTAGAGAAGTTCCCAGAGTTCGCATCAGCCCATGAGGTGCTCCTTGAGCATAGCTCCACATAATCACAAAATCTACACCCACAGAGACCATATCCCTGTTGCTTCTGCAATTTTTGCCCTCTTCTTCCCCCAAATTTCTCTGCCCTAAGCACTAAATCCTCCTCAAAGGCAGGCCCCAATTCTGGGAAGAAGTTATGCCATTTTTACCCCAACATCTACCCACGTGCATTGCATGTGATGGAACCCATGACGTTTTAACGCCGAGATAACAGAATACATAGACTTGCTACTTTTTTCAAATTCAAGGAGATTTTAGCTCATAAAATTAGTTTCGGGACTAATTTGTCACAAACTTAAACGTTTAGGGACCTCTAAAGCTATTAACCCTAAAGAAATCCCCATTCTCATATCAAAGAAACAAAAATCTATTCAACCATCATTACAACCAAACAATGTGCCGCAAGTTTCCCAGACACATTCAAAATCTAAAAGAAACTGACCCGAGAAAAACCAGGACACAAAAGTCACAGCATTTCCAGGAAGTGCACAAATTGGAACAGAATGAAGATAGCTGATTTTTTATATTAAAAATGCAAAGGAAATACGTAAAACATGCAATAAAGATAAAATTGTACCTGTTAATCCTAAAGGCCTAAGGTCCCAGAGTAGCAAATGATTGTCTGTTCCTCCAGTCACCAGCCGGCATTTTCTTCTCAACAAAGCAGAAGCTAGTGCCTGAGCATTTTTCTTCACCTGGTGCATATATGCCTTGTACTCAGGAGTAGCCACTTGTTTTAGAGCAATGGCAAGAGCAGCAATGTGGTTATTGTGTGGTCCACCTTGCAAAGCTGGAAAAACAGCAAAATTTATCTTCTCCTCAAAGTCATAGTTTTCACTTTCATCTCCTAAAACTGCCCCCCTTTTCCTTGGCTTAGCCCCCTTCCTGTAAAAAATTATGCCTCCTCTGGGACCTCGAAGACTTTTATGAGTAGTTGAAGTAACAATGTCACAGTAATCAAAAGGATTGTCACATGCCTGTTACGAAGCAGATCAAAAGTTACTAAGAAAATATTAAATTGGAAAGCGAGAACTTTGCTAGCTGGCTAGCTTACAGCAGTGGACTTCAAATTTCCAAATTAAATTGTATAATGAAAACTTAAAAGCATGAGAAAATTCAGTTTTTTCACAATATTAACTAGCACGGTAACACCATAAAACAAATCAGGCAAACAGAAATGATAGCAAAATGCTACAAGTTCATTCTTCCACAGACATCCAATCAAACCCTATTAAACACCGTAACATGTGTGACACAACCTATTGATAAAATTCCCTACTGCAATCTAAAAATCACAGACGAGTAAGATGATCAGAAAACTACCAGTTAATACAAGGTAGATCACATACTTCCAGCACATGCACACAAATACCAACGTCAATTGATCTTTAAGAGCAGGAGAAAATAAGTGTTTTAGCTGCAATGAAGTTTATCGTCTTTTTTATATTTGTGTTAATACCATGCAGAAAATATTTAATTTATGTATGAGAAGCAATACACTGCTAAGATGCTAACTATACAACAGGCTATACCAACTAGGTCAATACGCAAAACGCCATAACTCATCTAGATTCTAGGGTGACACATAAATAACTCCTCCAATACACATTTAGTCCATATACACCACTTAAAATACAATTCTCCTCTACAAACAAATCAACTTAACCCTCTGTCATATAACTTATAAACCAATAACACGTATAAGAATATCATTTTTTTGATATCTTGATCTTGAAAAATGCTTTGTTTTCCATGTGATGTGCACTATATCCCAGACATTGTTAGCAGCTATTAAATTTTTCTTCTGAACAATACTTTTGAGGCAAATAAACTAGAAATTAAAAGAGGGACCCACAACAAAAATGAAGAGAGAAACCCCTGATACAGAATGTTAACTATTTCACAAATACTCCTCTTCTAATACTAACATCGAGCCAAATGCCATTAGTCCTTAAAACGGAAATTGTATAAAATAAACCAATATGAAAAGCTTAAGAAAGTATATAGGCCAATTTTTAGTTATAGAAATTAATAGACCATAACTTGTCAAGTTATGGTTCATAACTAGATAAGTTATGGATAAACTTGTCAAGTTATGGTTCATAGCCAGACAAGTTATAGACAAAAATCGTGAATTATGAACAATAACTTGTCAAGTTAAAGAGAGACCCACAACAAAAATGAAGAGAATGTTAACTATTTCACAAATACTCCTCTTCTGTAACTAACATAGAGCCAAATGCCATCAGTCCTTAAAACGGAAATAGTATAAAATAAACCAATATGAAAAGCTTAAGAAAATATATAAGTCAATTTTTAGTTATAGAAATTAATAAGTCATAACTTGTCAAGTTATGATTCATAACTAAATAAGTTATGGACAAACTTGTCAAGTTATGATTCATAACCAGACAAGTTATAGACAAAAACAGTAATGTGACCTATTTATTAACTTATGTAAACTATTAGCCTATTAATTTTAATTCATCTCAAGTCTTGGCCTATTTCTCTCTTTCTCCCTTTTTAAAATGTAATAACACAGACACTGCCAAAAGCAAAAGTAATAGACACTGCCATTAGCAAAAATAATAGACACCGCCATTGTAATTGCCTAGCAAAATCTGTGATGCATAAATCAAATATCAGGTTTAAACTCCCAAAGCAATGGGATGACTATACAAGAAATTTCATATCATGAAGAGTCAAAAGACTAGCAAAATCCACACCTTGGCTGCAACAAAACCACTGATTTGAGCCATATCACACATTAGAACTGCTCCGCACTTGTCGGCAATAATCCTAAACCTCGCATAATCCCATTCGCGGGGATAAGAGCTCCCACCACAAATAAGAATCTTCGGACGAAAATCAAGTGCCCTCTCCTCAAGCTTGTCATAGTCAATAAGACAGGTTAAAGGGTTCACCTTATAAGGCAAACTCTCAAAGAAAATCGAAGCCCCAGAAACCTTCCTCCCATTCGGAGTATAGTATCCATGGCTGGTGTTCCCTCCTGATGGCGTATCCAAACCCATGATACGATCACCGGGCAACAGCAACCCCGTGTACACTGCAAAATTTGCTGAGGTACACGAGTAAGGTTGAACATTCACTCCCCAATTTTCCGAATCAAGATTGAAAGCAGCCAATGCACGCTCCCAGCAGAGGGTTTCAATCTCATCAATGTACTGATTCCCGCCGTAATACCGAGCGCCAGGCATTCCCTCCGAGTACTTATTGGTCAAATGGCTTCCGAGGGCTTGCATAACAGCCTTACATACAAAATTCTCCGAGGCAATGAGCTCAATTCCCTTGAATTGCCTCTTCTTCTCCTTCTCCATGATCTCAAACACGTCACGATCGGCAACCTCCAGCGGCTGGTCGCCCCACATCCGAACCGCAGCCTTCCTCGCCTCAAGATCAGGCCCAAAGGAGACACGCTTAGGAAAACCGGTGGTACACGACGAAGACGACGATTCGCTGTCCCTTCTCCGCTTCAAGCACATGGAGTGCCCCAAAATCCTAAACTCCTCGACCTCCCTATCATCCTCGTCGTTATCGACGGGTTCAGTCCTCTCCGAATTTCCATTCTCCGTCCTCAAACCATGCTCCGCCTGCGGCTCCAACAACTGAAGCGGGACTGGCGTAACCGAGTAGTTGTCGCGCAGGCTCGAGTCCAGCTGAAGAAAGATAGAATCATCGGCGATTTGCGTTTTTGTCGGCGGCGACGCTTGCGATGAAAACCCTAGCGATAGGGACGACCGAGGCTGGGACAAGTCCATGGCCAGAATCAAAAATCCAACCCTAACCAGACTGCGACAACGGTGATTATATATATATATATAAGCTATGTGCGTGTGTGTGTGTGTGTATATATATCTATATGTATGTATATAAATAGGTGAGTAAAGGCGCGGAATTAGGGTTGAGAACAGCAGTAACAGCAGCAGAAACAGCGACAAGGGAGCTTGAACAAGGAGCAGTAGCAATACTTGAAGAAATTGGAGTTGGAAGAGGATGAAGACGAAGCTTCCATGGAAGGGATTATTACAAGCCCTAACCCTAACTCTGCGCAACGGCAGATACAGAGAAAGAAGAAGACGGCCGATTTCTATAAAATCATTGATTGGTGGAAGAAGAGGAGAGAAGAGGGACGTCGTCGAGATATATTAGCTGGCTCTGGCTGTGATTCTTTACTGTTTTGGTGGTGGGGAACTTATTGGGAAACGAGAACCCACCGGGTCTTAAGTTGCAATGTATATGTTTATGTTTGTGGGCTAAATTATCAACCGGGCCGAAAAATTAGGAATATTTGTGGATCCCATTCATTTTATGAGGAAAATAAGTCAAGGTTGGAGATAAAATAAAATTAATACGTTAATAATTTACATAAATTAATAAATAGATTAAATTATTATTTTTATTAACTTGATAAGTTATTGTTCAGTTTTGAATTATAACTTAATAACTTATTATTTATAATTCATAATTTTTGTCCATAATTTATCTGAATATGAACCATAACTTGACAAGTTTATCAATAACTTATCTAGTTATAAATCATAACTTGACAAGTTATGGCCTATTAATTTTTATAACTAAAAATTAGCATATATATTTTCTTAAGTTTTTCATATTGGCATATTTTCTACTATTTTCCTTTTATCAATTTGAGCTTAAAATTTAAGTTTTATTACAATAAAAAATTCTCATAAATAGTTATATTTAATTTTTTTATTATAGTAAAAAATTTTCACATAAAATCATATCTCAACTCGAATTAAAAATTTAAATCAGAGAAATAAATAGGCCCTCCAGTATATTGGGAAATCGTAAAAAATAGGAAGAGTCTCTAGAGGTCAAATTTTTTTAACCATTAATTTACATATTTTTTTATTTTTATATGATTTTATGTAAATTTAATAAATAAAACTAAATCTATCAGTATTTTAACCGGAGAGTGTCCTCAATACTAGAAAATAGCCTACGTTCAAAATTTTATATTAATAAATAACCAATTTATTATGTAATAAATTGTGAGTATTTTTACGTTGAATCTTTTATTTTTTTTTTTTTTTACGTTTTTTCATCTTTTTTTTAGTTCTGTTTTCCTTTTATCTCTTTATTTGTCGTTTGTGAATTGCTCTTATCTCTCTCATCGCCAGCCGTTCTTTCTACTGTATAAATTTAAGATTTACGAATGAACAAAAATTGTGTTTCTTCGTAAATTACTTTAAATTTAGAATTCACCATCAAAACACAATTTTCATTATCGCGACCATCATAATACAAATTGTGTTATTCGTAAATTTTAGATTTACAATGTAAATTTAGAATTTACTATTAGAACACAATTTTTCTTATTTCGTAAATCATTAAATTACCATTAAAATAAATAATCTAAAATTCAAGATTTACAAGTAAATATAAGATTTATGATCAAAATACATGTTGTGTTTATTAATAAATTTTATATTTAAAGTGTAAATCTAGGATTTACTATAATTTTTAGTTATGCTAGTAAATCCAGAATTTACCATCCAAATATAGATTGTGTCCTTCATAAATCTTAGATTTACTTACCATCATAACACATTTTTTATTCTTTCGCAAATCCTGAATTTACATGATAAATTTATGATTTACTATCAAAATGCATATTATATTTATTCGTATTTTCAGGATTTACAGTGTAGAAAGAGAGGAGATAGAGAGAGTGTGGAGAGAGCTAATGTAAATTTTAAGATTTTATTTTCCTTTTCAATTAGAGGCATTTCTAGAATATTAATTTAATGTAAATTCTGATTTGCACCTATTAGGCCTATTTAAGAACTAATTATAAACCTTAACCTATTTATTTCTATTGTCTTTTTAGTCATACTTATTTTCCTTAATTTCCCTAGTTTATTCACCCATAAGAGGAGTAAATGTGGGTTAGCTAAACCAATCAATCTTCAATCTGATCCATCTCAGATCTTCGGGCGGGGTTAAGCCTAGGTTTATGGCCCACAAGACAAGGCCAGGTTTTGTATCTTTGTTACTATTTTATATTATAGAGAAAATACATTAAATAATAGTTTTGCTACATATATTTGAATATATAGTAATTTTTTAAAAATGCCGATAAATTATAGTATTACACTCTCAATCTGCATAGTATTTTTACAAACCTCCAAATAGCTCTCGTTAATGACATATTATAATGTGTATCATCCTTTACGGTATCCATAATAGGTTTAAGGATAAGTTTTGTTTTACCTTCCTAATTATATTTATCTCATATTCCATCATCACTTAGTTAGAGTAACTACTATTCATACCAATACAAATTTATAAGACCATAAGATGTAACACGAAGTAGTCTAATAGTAAGCACGAGATTACAAAGTCTCTTGTCTCTTCCAAATTCTACAATCTTAAATTTCCTCTTCATTCACTTGGGTAAGTCTGTTTTTTGTGATCTCCCAAATTCTTCCGCTTTGTTAGGGTTTAATTTCTCTTTTATTTTTTGGACAATTTTCTCATATTCTTCTCAGATCTTCAAATTCCTCCTTCAACGATGATGACGACAAATTTTTTCTTTGTTCGTTTGTTATGAATTTTTGGGAAGGTGATTTCTCCTCCTTCTCCTTCTTCTTTTTCTTTTCTTATATTTTTTCGTCTTCTTCTTCTAAATTTGTGAATTCTTTTTTCGAGGACTTGTTTAAGTCATAAGATGATTGAGATTATAGAGGTTGGATTCTATAATTAAATTTGTTTAGAGGGTCATTAGCCGCTCCCGAGAGTCGATCGCGTTTTTTAGTCAATTCAGGTCGATTTGAGTTGATAGAGCGCTAAAATGAGAACGTAAAATGCGAAAACATAAAGGAACACACGACTTTATAGTTGTTCTCCTGATAATACAGGGTACGTCTACTGTAGGACTCCAAGGGTTTCACTATCTCTTATAAAAATTACAATTACAATGGAGAATGGAGAATAAGGAGAGAAGAAGAATGAGGGGTTTTGAAAAGAGAATCTAGAGAGTGAGTCTGGGTGTGATGTGAGGGTTCAAAGATGTCCTAATTCGTGATCTCAATCCCCTATTTATAAGAGAAGGTCTTCTTCTTTCCTTTTCTCTTAGGTTGGATAGTTTGCATTTTTCTTAGTTGACTTTTCCTTACCTTCTTTCCATATTATATATTTTCTCTTCTATATTGATCATATTTGTGCCTTTAATATAAGATTTGGCCGAGATAATCTTCGTGGCCTCCAAGAAATATTATTTTCTTAAATATTGATGGTAGTTCTTACATTTTTCATGTCGTCAGTCTTCTCGAGTTGATATGGTCTCCAGTTAGTTTCAATCGATTTGAGTTGACCTTTTTCTCCAAATATTATCCACGTGTAAGGTAATGATCGTAGTGTTGATTTTGACCCTAACAGAGAATATCTGTCTTTTTTAATTAAATTTTTTTTTATTATGAGATTTAAAATTCTAAATATCATTTGTTCACAGAATTTGAGATTCTGAAGTATACAAGGAAAAGACAATTTTTGTATATTTTTCTCTATTATTCATCCTAAATTGTCCGTAGTCACAAAATTAGGTCTGTTATGCTTTTGTTGCACGATTTCTTATTGCTTGGATGGTCTTTGTGCTAGTTTGGTACATTGAATAGGCATGGTGTATATGTTGAGCATTGTGACATTCTTATTTCTCTTAAAGTTTTCGGTCTTATTCACTTTACATATTCAAATTTTCAATCTGAATTGAGATGTGACATTTTCTAAAAAAAATTTTCTGTAACAAAAAAATTAAATATGATATTTTTTAAGAGTTTTTTATTGTAAAAATTTAAAATTAAAATTTTAAATTAATAAAATAAATAAGACCTTCGTATCTAACGTTAAAGAAGAGCGACTTTTCCACTTTCTCATATTGATAGTTTTTTAGCAGATAACATTTATTGTCTGTCTTTTTTTTTTTTTTTTTGGATCTGGACGATTGAAACATAGCCCTTTTACTTTCAAATCAATACCAATTCACCAACTACTTAAACAAGAAATCAATCTTATCAGAGAGAGAGAGAGGGGAAAAAAAAAAAAAAAAAGACAAAGCTGACTAAGACAAGGAGCAGCCTAAATTGGACACACCATTTAGCAAATTCCAAGTCTTTCTGTGTGTAATGCGTACAGTAAAATCTTGATAAATTAATAACCTCACTTAAATAATAAAAATTTATGACTCAATTCAGATCAATGTACTAAATTAATAATATCGCTAAATATATAAAGTAATAATTTTTTAAAAAAATTTTTAAGGCCCAACGAAAATATAAATTAATAATTGACAAAAAATACATAATTCATAATATTAAAGAGTCTTTTTCTTGACAACTTTTATTTTCTCAATTCAACTCTTTTACAAAATATGCATTTAAAATCATTTGTTTTTTATTTGTACCTAAATTAAACTCAACCTCGTCTTTAAGGTTACCATTGCTTGAAACACCTCTTTTAAAAAAATATTTGGTAAAACACGACTATTATTATCTAAATCATGATCATCATCATAAGGTGTATCTATTATCCCTTGAATAATCTATTTATTAATAGATGATTTCATCACTGCATAATATATATATATATATATATATTTTTCCATATGAACATCTTAACTTTTGCAATTCACTATGTACACATATTAATTTTTGATCACATACCATTATTTTTGTTATTTATAACTCATGCATGAATCTTAATAAAAGAAAAGGTACATATATGAAAGTAATTAAAACATAAAAATTTTCATAAATCAATAAATTACTCATTTACTAATAAATCAATAAATTATTCATTTATCGATAAATAAATAATCACTTTAAAATAATACTGTTTTTAGTCCCGATAATATTTATTTATAGTGTTTTTATTGTATTGCGTTGTTCTAAAAATATCTCGTGTTTTTCTTAAGAGAAGATACAATTGAATAACAACCTAATAGAAGTAGTGTAATTTTTTTTTTTTAAAGGCAATGGAAGTGGGGTGATTAGAGAGGCGGCGGGCATGCCCGATGCCCGAATTTTTTCGGGCACGGCGGGCAGGCCCCCCTAGCCGCCCGAAAATGCTTTTTCTTCGGGCACGGGCTCGGGTAGCCCGAAAATGGTGTGCCCCCGACAGCCCGCCGCCGTGGAGAAGCGAACCCCCGCCGTTTGCCGGATTTTTTTTTTGAATTTTCCGGCAAATACCCGAAGTTGCCCGACCTGCCCAAATTTTTTCCCGAAATGCCCGAATTTTTTGTGACTGTTGCCCGAATTATGGTGACCGTTGCCCGAATTTCAACCCGTGCCTGAAAAAAGCCCGATTTTTTGTGACTGTTAGCCCGAAAATTTGCCCGAATTTTGAAAAAAAACGGTCTTTTGCCCGAGCCCGAACTCGAACCCGAATTTTGCCCCGAATTTTTGAACCTAACGGTCGAATTTTGAACCGTTGCCTGAATTTTTGCCCGAAAATTGCCCGAACTGCCCGAAAATTTTGTAGCCGTTGGACCCGAATTTTTGGGGGAAAAATTTTATTTTTTCAACCTAAAAATTTTCCTATAAATACCCCCCTCCCCCCAACCATTTTCCTCACCCCAAAACTCTCATTCTCTCTCAATTTCTCTTAATCTCTCTCAATTTCTCTTAATCTCTCTCAAATCTCTCTTAATCTCGCTTCAATCTCTCTCAAATCTCGATCTCTCTTAAACTCTCTCAATCTCTCTTATTTTTCATAATGGCTTCTTCTCGTTATGGTGGTGGTGATGATATTCCTATTGATGCCCAATTCAACATCGAAGAAGGGCAATTTCCTAATATTTTTCAATCACAGGAATCGCAAACTATGGAAAGAGATGCTGATCAAACTGCAAATCCGACCCCTGGTGGACGTAATAGAGGTCGGGGATGCAATGGTGGTGGCACAAGTGGCCGTGGAGGAGAGGCAAGCGGTAGTGCTAGTGCAAGTGTTGCAAGTTCTAAGAAGAAATGCAAGCGCACCTGAGCAGTTTGGGAGCACTTCAACACATTCGAGGAAGTCGACAATAACGGTAACATTAAATACGTAGCTCAATGTAAATATTGTGGTGAGAAATTACAAGATAACACTATTCACGGCACTACACACTTAAGAAGACACTCTGAAAAGTGTCTTCAAAAGCAAGGAGGCGGAGATCAACTCCGCCAAACACAATTATCGTTTGACCACCAAACCGGCGGTCTAAGCACGTGGAAATACGATCTGCAAGTTGATCGTATGGAAATGGCACGATTAATAGCCACATTAGATCAACCACTAAGTTTTCCTGAACAAAGAAATTGGCAACGTTATATTAAAATTGTACATACTCCTAATGCACAATTTTTTTCTAGAACTACTCTTAGGAAAGATGCATTAAAATTATATAAACAAGAAAAAGAAGCATTAATCAACCTTCTACACTCTACTAGTGGTTGCGTTGCGTTAACGGCGGATATTTGATCCGCCGTTGCCAACAAGGATTATTTAGCTGTAACCGGACATTATTTATAAAGGTTTTGATTTGGATAAGAGAATCTTAGGTTTCAAATGTGTTATAGGATCACATACTGCCAATTTAATATATAACACAATTTTATCTGTTATTGATGAATATAGTTTAAGAGATAGAATAATGGCCATAACATTAGATAATGCAACTGCGAATACTAAAGCAATAGAACTTTTTGAAAATGATTTAAGTTTATTCGGTAGTAATGATATTTTCCACCAACGTTGTGCATGTCATATAATTAATTTAATAGTAAAATCTGGTTTAAAATCAATGTCAGGTCATATTAAAAGAATTAGAGATAACATTGCTTGGATTCAAGGTAGTAATCAAAGAATACAAGATTGGTTTAGATTTCTACAAGCATGTAATCAAAATCCTAGAGCATTAGCCTTAGATATGCCCATAAGATGGAACTCTACTTACATAATGCTTGAACAATGCATCCCCTATAAAGATGTTATAACAAATTATGTTAGTGCAAAATTAGGAATAGGATTTATAGATGAAACTGATTGGCAAATTGCCGAACTTTTGTATAACTTTTTAGGTAGATTTCATGAAGTTACCTTAAAACTTAGTGGAACTTATTACCCAACTTCACCATTAGCATTAGGAGAACTTTTAAGAATGTCCATTTTATTTAGTGAATTTAGACACATGAGGTTTTAGGAGTTCCTATCGCCTCTATGGAAAAGAAATTTAAAAAATATTGGTCTAAATTACCCATGTTGTATGGTTTCGGTGTTATTTTTGACCCTAGATTAAAATTAGAAGGTTTAGAAAGTGGATTAGATAACTTAGGTGAATTTTTAGCTATAGACACTACTGACCAGTATCCTATTATAAAGGAAAAAATATATTCTCTATATATCTCTTATGAAAGTAGGTTTAGAAACACACCTCGTGTTGAACAACCACAACAACGAAACGACAATCCACATTCATTCTTGAATGTTTTCGGGTTGTCTAAGAAGAAGAAGAAGACGACGACGACGACTCAAGGTCAAGAAGAATCTGGGAGTGGAAGTGGATCTTCATCAAGAGGTGGCGGCGGATTCAACGAGTTAATGACGTACCTGAGTGAGGGCTTAGTTGTAGACAGTAGTGAGGTGTTTGATTTGGTTGAGTGGTGGAGGGCACGAGCATTAACTTGGCCGATCCTAACACGACTGGCAATGGATATTTTTTCAATCCCAGTCTCCACTGTTGCAGCCGAATAAGCATTCAGTACAACCGGCCGAATACTTGAAGAACGGAGAAACGCATTGCAGCAGGATATTGTTGAAGCTTTGGTGTGCATCAAGGATTGGGACCGTTCCGACCAACGCTTACACGATACAATCTCACCGGCAAACCAAGAATGGATCGACGAATTTAATAGATTAACTTTTAATTTTCAAGATGATCCTTCTGCTTCATCTTGATAATTTCTTTGTAAATATTTATTTACTTTGTAATTTCTAATTTGTATAGTGTTTTTCTTGTAATTTGTAATCTTGTATAGTTATACTTGTATAGAGTCTATAGACTTTGTAAATTCATCAAATTTGTAATTCGTCCCACAATGATTGCACTCTTTTTTCCTTACCAAGTTTTTATCCCAATTGGGTTTTTCTTGGTAAGGTTTTTAATGAGGCAATCATGAATTACAAATTTAAAAATCAATAAAGAAGTAAATTTTTTTATATATCGTTCGTGTCGTGTGTTCATTTCATATTTCAAATTGTAATATACATAACACATTGTAATTATACAAATACTTATTTTAAACAACATAAAAATATAAAAAAAAAAAAAAAAAAAAAAAATTCGGGCAGCCGGTCGGGCATCGGGCAGCCCGACCGGGCACGGGCAGGCTTCAGCTGCCCGAAGCCCGTCCATGGGAATTTTCAGGCACGGGCCGGGCAGATCGGGTTCGGTCATCGGGCAAAAAATCAGACTTTTCGGTGGTCAGGCAGCCTGTCCAAAGTTTCAGCACTAAGAGAGAATATAAAAACCTAATAGAAGTGGTGTGATTAGCCAAAAAAAAAAAAAAAACAAAACAAAACAAAACAACAGAAATAGTAAAAAATAGGCCAATATGAAAAACTTAAGAAAGTATATAGGTCAATTTTTAATTATAAAAATTAATATGTCATAATTTGTCAAGTTATGGTTCATAAACATATAAGTTATGGATAAACTTGTCAAATTATGATTCATAGCCAGATAAGTTATGGATAATAATTTGTCAAGTTATGGTTCATAACCAAATAAGTTATAGACAAACTTATCAAGTTATGGTTCATAGTCAAATAAGTTATGGACAATAACTTGTCAAGTTATGGATCATAACCAGATAAATTATGAATAAAAATAATAATTTAATTTATTTATTTATTAACTTATATAAATTATTGACCTATTAATTTTAATTCATCTTAAATTTTAACTTATTTCTCTCTTTCTCTCACAAAACAAAAGGAAAAAACAAAAAGAAAAAGTGCAGAAGTGGTGATCCATAAACTCACCCAACCGAATTTGTCAACTATGTACATGATGATGAGAATAAAAAAATAAAAAAAATAAAAAAAGATTCTGCGGCCATCCTTTGAATTAATGGTTTGGCCCTTATTTGTTTATGGCAGTCTCCTTTACCTTTTAGTTTCGTGGACATCGTTTGTTTATCGCACAAGTTGCCTCTTGCCTTTTTTCCTCCAAAATGGGCCCCATCCATCCCCAGAGTTGTGAGATCCTCGTGGGCCCCACTCTCCTTAACATGGTCGACATTTCGTGTCTGCTTCTTTACTCGACACGTTGTTAATTCTTAGCGTGCCTCTTGTGACTTCCAACGACCGCCAGCGACCGTTTTTAGTAAGAGATGGGATCTGCTGTGACCGATCTTATCACCATTGCGTTGCATCCGTCTAGAAATTCAACCTTTGTTTAGCTACTTCTCTAAATTAACAAAGCCCCACCCCACAAGAAAATTTTTTATACTCAAAAGACCTCAACTTGGGCTATGGCTCGAAGCAGCATTGGTCTTCGAACGACAACACGACAATCTGCTCAACAATGACAAATGAACAACAACAGTAGTGATGCGGTGAGCGGCGAGTGGCAAGCAGTAAAAATCGCAGAGTGTGAGATAGTGATGGTTCAGCGCGAAGATCGATAGAGTCACAGAGAGGGTGGTTGATGCACAAATTGTGGGGTTTGGTCTAGATTTGGCTGTGAATTGTGAACTGCATCGCAAAAATTGAATTGATTTGCAGAGGCTTATGTTTATGATTAGTTTTAGTTTTACTGATTTGCTAATTTGATGCTTTGCTTTGGTTTGGGTTTTCTTTATTATTTTGCTATTTTGTTTTGCTTTGCTTTGCGGTGAATGAAAGGAAAAAAATCAAATCAATTCAAAAACTAAAAAAATCTCTCAAAGTCTTAGTACAAACAAACACAAATTTAAATAGATTATCATCTCAAATTATAACTCAAATGTATACAATCAAATACAAACTCAAGTTACAACTTCAACTCAAGTTATAACTCAAACTCAACTCAAGAACTATACTCAAATCACCCTAACTTAAAAATGCAACTAAACAATCCCCCCATATTTAGAATATGTCTTTAATTTAACAATATTATTAATCTGTCTATTATACTCTTTTTATATATGTGGTTATGGGTGGTTAATAAATAATAAGAATGTTATTACATGTTATTTTATAAAGTTATGTGTAAATATCATAACTTGTGGATATTCATTTTTCATTTCTTGTATAAGAGAGATGCATGTAATTGACTCAAAAGTTTATTCAGTCAGAAGGACTTAGATTCTTTGTCCAAAATTCCTTGTTTCAAATTATGTCCATCCAATCTCTATAATACACTTCATTTAAAAATTATTATTAACGTTAACAAAATCACCCTTTTATTTTTTCCATTTCTCATGGTTACACTGGCGTTTAGTAACCGTTCGTGACGTTTAAATTTTGAAAACAGATTTCTCTGGAGCACTGAAAAATGACTACTGAAAAGACTATGGTCGTGTTTAGAATTGATCCGTTTTTATTTTTCATTTTTTTCAAGAAAGAAAAAATGAAAACGTTTCTAAAATGGCGTTTGACGCAATAAAGATAAAAAACAGAAATGAAAACGATTTTTTGATTTAGTGTAAAATGAGGGAGAAATAAAAAATGACTTTTAGTCTTTTTTCATTTTTTGCTTTTGTTTTCTCTCTCGAGAGGAGAGAGAGATATTAATGGGTTTTTTATACTAAAAATAATATCTTGAAAACGCTTTCATTTTCATTTTCATACAAAATTAAAATTATTTTGGAAAGAGTTTCAAACGCGCCCTATATTTTCAATTGTTAACTCTGTATTGTTCAGTTTTTCAATTCGAGTTGAGATGTAATTTTATGTGAGAGTTTTTTTACTGTAGCGGAAAAGGTTAGATATGAGTTTTTGTGAGAGTTTTTTTACAGTAGTAAATTAAAATTAAAAACTTGAATCGGAAAACTGAACGAGATATCTTATACTTTTAAACTATTTCAAATCAATTGGATTTAATTTGATATTTGGTTGATTTTAGTATTGAAAGCAGAATAATTTATGTCACGTTTGATATATGAATATCTTTTGTATTTTTTTTAAATAAAAACTTAGAGCTTTAATGTAAATTATTTTGAATGTTATTAAAAAATACACTTTTATGCTATGAATTTTTATTTTCTTTCCTTCTTCATTTTATCTCTACCAAATAAGCTAATTCATTTTTCTCTACAAAATTCTTCCTCTATTTTTTTCGTCTTTCTTTTTTCCCTACCAACAACGGGGTAATGAGAGTGTTTTTTAGTATGTCTATTTACTCAATTTTTAATGTAATATATCAAAATCATATTAATAAAATATATATTTTATAAATAATTTTTAATTAAATGTGACGGTTAAAAATAAAAAATTACTATTAATTTATTTTTTTATCATGAACTCTTATTTTAATTTAATAAATGTTTAATTTATAAATTTAAAATTATTTTTACTTTATATATATTTTTTATAAAAAAAATACTATAAAAATTTATAATTTAAAATTAAAAATTAAAAACGAATATAAAAAATAAACATAGTTCTGACTATTCCTACAACATTTGTCATTCATGAACCTGCGCCACACTGGAATGTTCTTCCCCCATCCATTCGTTCCCTAAAATTGACTATGAACAGGTGTGTGTCTGGAAAAGCGAGTGTTCTAACATCTGTACTCGCGCTCTTGGCATAGAGATTCCTTCCGAAAGAGACGCCTTTTGGTGACGTGGCTAACGTCTTCCTGAAGGACGTATTAGACGTCGCGACGAAGCGTCACGTCTGTTAGCGAAAACCAAACTAAAAATTAAAAAAAAAAAAATTACTTTTGTGAATTACCAAAATCACCCCTAACGGTTAGGTGATTGTCCTTTCATGCCCTCCCTCTCAATTTAAGGCGGCCATTTTCGGTTGTGGTCCCTACTCCTTAACCAAATCAAACACGTATTCTAATTCCCATTGAATAAGCGCATTAAAATTTTTGTTCGAATTGTTTCTCTCTTGATTGATAATTTCGTCATCAATGAAAGAAAAAAAAAAGGGGTCAAATTTTGGTGGAAATTAAATGCGAATTTTTTTTATTTATTTTACTGATTTAAATTTAAATTTTAAATTTATTATAATAATTTTTTTAAAAATAATTACATTTAATATTTTTATTATAATAAAAAATTTTACATAAAATTATAAATTAATTTAAATTAACCAATTAAATGATTATTTAAAAAATTATGTTGACAAGCCAGTACACATTTAAGGTCTGTTATTTTATTAATTCGAATTTAAAATTTAAATTTTATTATAATAAATATTTTTTAAAAATAATTATATTTAAATTTTTTTTATAATAAAAAATTTTTATATAAAATTATATTTTAATTTAAATTATAAATTTAAATTAACAAAATAAACAGAGCAGCGTCATCTTGATAGAATTGAAAATTTGCAAGTGAAACAGAAAGAAAGAAAGCATTATATATATATATATATATATATATATATTTTCTGAAAACGACAAATATGTTGAGTTTTTTCCTTCTTTGGAATGCTGCTCTTGGGCCCCACTTCGTACACTGAATTGACTTTATTGCCCTCCCGCCGCTCCTTTTCGCAGGCTTTGACAATTTAGACACCTTTTCAATGCTTCGACATTCGCGTCAATTATTGATTCCCGTAATATGAGGTGCCGTTCTATTATAATAAATTTTTAAAAAAATAATTACATTTAATTTATTTATTATAATAAAAAAATTTTCACATAAAATTATATCTTAATTCAAATTATAAATTTAAATCAATAAAATAAATAAACTCTTAATTTTTAAATCATTTATTATATAATATAAATTTAAAATTTAAATTTTATTATAATAAAAAAAATTTAAAAATAATTATATTTAATTTTTTTATCATAAAAATTTTCATATAAAATTATATCTTATTTAAATTAAAAATTTAAATCAACATTAAAAACTATGATTATTAATGCGGTAGTTTATTGACATACTTTTTTATGTTCTTCGGCTTTATTTTTTCTTTTAAGAAAAATATTTGTTTATAGTATAAAAATAGAAATATGCTTTTCTTTTTGTTTTTTCTTCGTTTGTATCTGTTGATTTGCTGGTTTCATGGAAGAATACTTTTTACTAAAAAAAAAAAACAAATTAAGAAATTGATAAATTATGAAGGGAATTAACAACCTACTGTCTTTTTTTAATGACTATTATCTTTCATAATACATTTTCATTTGGTTTATTCTTTTCTATTGAGCAAAGCAAAATGTAAAACCGTCTTTATTTCAACATCTAATTTTTGTCATAATTATTAAGTTTTAGAATTTCAAAAAAAAAAATTAATTTTAAAATAATCTATAAATAAAAATATTGAAAGTGTTTTAACATCATATAGCAATCAAATGTCCAAATGTGACTCTCCTAAAAAAAAATGCCTAAATATGACGTGTTATATTTGGTGATAAATTTTTCATTAAATTTAACATATGTTAAATGTAAAATTTAGTGAAAAAAAAACATTGTACTTGAAAATGATTTTTCTACCGAAATACTGAAACTTAATATATTATTTTAACATTACATTGGAAATATTTCTTTCTTTTTATCGTTTAACTTCCATCTTTTACCTGCCGTGACAAATTTGACATAAATTATAACATATTTATTTGTTTTAGAGTATTTTTCGTCATACCCAAATGTTAAAATTTGACTTTTTTTTTTTTAGGTTAGCACACCATTGTGACAAATGCATTTGATATACTTTAACAAGATGGCATCATTCTTAAAAAACATTAAAAAAAAATGACTCTCTCGATCGGGCCTAGTTTAAATTCAACGAATCACGTTATTAGCACCATTATTTTTTTCACACTTGCTATCACAACATTTCCAACTGGTGTCGTTGGATTAGTAAGACAAACTTTTGTGTGTCTTGCAATCAAACTCTTTTATCTCTTGTCGTTTAAGGGTTCGGTCTTACTTAAAAAAAACTTTTGCACGAACTCGTTACCTTTTGGAAGGCTTACTTCACTTATATGTTTATTATTATTATTATTATTACTATCATCAGTTTTTTGAAATGTTTATTACAATAATACATTTTGATAAAAAAAAAAATTAATAAGCACATTAATTTATATGATATATATTTTGCTAGAAGCACGTTGATTTGTATAAAATACAAAGGTTATAAACTTATATGATAATTGATATGAAATAAGAATAAAATAAATTAAAAGAGGAGGGACAAGTCCATTATAGGCTTTTCTAATTGATTTTTTCTTATAAAAATTGAAAAAAAAAATTCTCAAAAAGGGAAAAAGAAACGTACAAGTTGGAAACCACGTGGATTAACATTAATCTAATCTAGCCACTATCTCTATTATCAAATAAAGTCAAAGCGATGGAATTAGTATCCCAAAAGTTACTCCTTGAAAAGGGGAAGTCCACGAAACCATTCTCCTGTGTTTTTTTTTTTTTTTTTTGGGAAAATGCATATATAGCATATTTGATACCTATATTAAAATAAATAGCATTTTTAAAAAAAAAAATAGTGAGAAATTATAGCATGTTTCTAATTTTCAATTTTAAATTAAATGTTCTTTCGTAAATTTATCATTTCTTTCTTTTAGAGTTTTATCTTTTCTTCCTCACACCATTCCCCTCAGCCGCCTCTCCGATTTCTATTTCCTCTCCCCTCTCTCTCATCACAAACTTTGCTCTGGACGGCGACGGCAAGTTGAGGTCTCTCTCGTTTCCCCCATCTTTCTTGTCAGCAACCTCAGCTCTGATTTGGTGATGACAATGACGATGATCGATTCAGGACGCGTCGCGAATCACGTCTGAGCAGATCGCCACATATGGGGTCCACTTCTAGCAGTGACAATGACGACTTGACGAACCTGTAAACCACGTCTAACTAGATCGTGACATGTGGATTAATACAATATTTAATGGTAAATTCGGTATTTACCATTAAATACAGTGTTAAACGGTCATCGAAAAATATTTCCTGAAAAACGGTAACCGATCACCAAGAAATAGTCACAAATTGTCAGAAAATGGTCTCTGATCGTTGGAGCTGATCCCTGGTTCCGGGCACAACGGACTTGACCATAATCTACCTATTTTAAAAAAAAAAATGCTACAATTTACTATTTTTTTTTTTTTTTAAAAAATAGATGTTTAGGAGGAAGAGTGAGGTGGAAAAAGAGGTTTATGGATATTTTTTGATTTTTAATAATGTTTAAAACTTAAAGTATCACATTATGTTACGATTTACTGTTTTAAAAAAATATGTTATAATTGTATTAATCGCTTTCTAATTATATTATTTACTTCCTTATCGTTCTTATTTTTAGTTTTATTTTTATTAATTTTGTTCCCTTTTGTTGCTATACCAGAATAAGTCATCTCTTTTGCAAATGCTCCCTTTCATTCGTTTACTGACGTGTAAAACACATTTTTTTTTTTTTGTTTTAATAATTCCATAAGTAGTTGAGCTTATTCTATATATGGTGTATATATGATTATGTATTCATTTTATTCGTGCATTTATATTGCTAAGATAAGATTTTCATAATTAAGTATGACAAATTATATCTAAATAAATTTCATATACTTCTCTGATGTGTTAAAAAAACATTGTTCTTTTTTAAAGGGTTAAAACATTATTTCAATAACTAAACAAAAGACTATTTTCTAAGTTTTCATAAGGAAAAAAAACTATTTTCAAAATATCCTTTTTTTAATATAAAACATTCTTTTTTATTAAGAGTGTGCAACATACCGTTCAAAGTCAAACCTATCAAACAAAACTAAATAAAAAAAAAATCAAACCAAACTAATTAATAATCGATTTAAAAAATTCAAATCAAACTTTAGCCCTCTCTACTCAATATGTTTTTGGTTCAATCTTGAACTTCATTTTTTTTTTTTTCAACTGAGATTCATTTTCTTTAATTTAGATAGGATGACATTAAAATATATGTGTTGGTTGTAAGACCATGTCTCTGTTCATTTGAGGTATTTTTTGTCTTTGTTATGAGCTTTTTAGTTCACTAATTAAAATTTTAATTTGATTGAGATACATTTTATGTGAAAGTTTTCTCTGTAGTAAAAAAATTAGATGAACGGGCCTAATTAGAAAAATAGAAATTTATTTATTTCACCGATTTGAGTTTTATTTTAATTTTTTCAGTTAAAAGTTCTCAAAATATTACAACTACCTTTTTTATTACAATTAAAAACTCTAATATCACATCTTAACTCAAATTGAAAACTCAAATCTCCGTAAAGAATGAGGTCTAGACTCTTTCAAAGATCCCGTTCACTTCACTGATTCGAGTTTAGAATTTGAGTTTTGTTACAGTAAAAAAATTTTAAAAACAGTCACATTTAATTTTTTTATTACAATAAAAAACTCTCATATAAAATTGCATCTCAATTCGAATTATAAATTCAAATAAGTAAAGTGAACAGGCCATTCTCTTTCCGATCCTGTTTTATCCGTTTCACACGTGTCATTCTCTTTATTTTTTTGTTTTCGGCATTTATTACCAAGAACCCCAAAATTGCCTCCAGCTAAGAATCCTTCATCTATGGCAGGCGCAACCTGCAACCCAAAATTCGTCACCATTGAAAATTTCGCCGTCACAAGAAAAAGAAGAAAAGCAAAAAAAAAAAAAAAAAAAAAAAAAAAAACGAGAAATCTTTTCCCGGAGAATGTTCGAATATGAAGGAAAGAGTGGGTTCTATGATTTATAAAAGGGAAAATGTCAGTGTCTCTGGATATGGAACGGGAAGAAGACGACTGGTTACGGAGGAATCCAGAAACTTGCTGTAGATAACGGCCTAAATGGCACTGCCATAAACAGGAAGTTGACAATGCGTGCGCGCATAAAATTCTCAGAAATAAATAAGGTCTCTTTCTGTCCATAAATTTAAATTAATATAATTTTATGTGAGAAATTTTTATAATAATAAAAAAATTAAATATAATTTTTTAATTATAATAAAATTAAAAGTAAAAATTTTAATTAGTAAAATAAATAAGATTTAAAATTTTATTTATTTATTAATTTAAATTTTATTATAGTATTTTTTAAAATAATTATATTTAATTTATTACAGTAAAAAAATTTTTATAATAAAATTACGTCTCAATTTAATTAAAAATTTGGACCTCGTTCACTTCATCGATTCGAGTTTTTAGTTTTAGTTTTTACAGTAAAAAGCTCTCAGAAAATGTCACATCAAAATTTTCTACTACAGTGAAAAGCTCTCAGAAAATATCACATCTCAGCTCGAATTAAAAACTCGAATTCGCGAAGTGAACGAGGCCTTGAATTATTTAACTAAACGGACCTTAAAAATATATAAAAAAAATTACGAAAATAGTAAAAAATAGACTAATATAAAAAATTTAGAAAGTATATGACAATTTTTAATTATAAAAATTAATAAGCTATAATTTATCAAGTTATAATTTATAATCAGATAAATTATAATAAACTTATCAAATTATATCATAATTAAATAAATTATAAATAAAAATTATAAATTATAAATAAATTTATCAAATTATAATTTATAATCAAATAAATTATAAATAAAAATAATAATTTAATCTATTTATTAATTTATATAAATTATTAATATATTAATTTTAATTCATTTTAAATCCCTATTTCTTACTTTCTTATTTTAAGCCGAAAAGGACGAATGGCAGTCTTGTAAATATAATTGAAAAAAATCACTTATTATTTACTGTATTTGTTTGATAAAATAAAATAAGGACGCATGTTAAATAAATAGAGTAGCGTCTGAGAGAGAGTATACAATAGAGTTGTATTGTAGCCGGACAAAAAGCAAAAGCAAACAGCAAAAAAGAGTAGGGGTGTTCATAAATCCGCACAACCCGTAAACTCACCCCGCACCACCCCAATCCACCCCGAAAAAAGTAATCCGCAACATTATTTTTTATTTTTCGGGCTATTATACCTCCAATCCGAGTGTTTGAGGCGGATTGTGGGTTGAGCCCATAACACCCCGCAGCCCCCAACCCAACCCGCACAAAATAGGCTTATGTTTCGGCTATTAAGTTGTCGTATATGTAACTGCAGGGATCGCTCATGTTTTCTTGATCTTTTAAGTGTTTCTCCATTCTGCAAACTCATTATGCCTAATATTTACTTAGAAATTAGAATTCCTTTGTCAAGTAGTTAGTTCACAGAGATTTTTTTTTTTTGAGTTCGGTATGTGAGCTAAAGCCCTTGTTTGATTAGAAAAAAAAAAAAAAAGTGAAAGAAAGGAATTGGTTGGGAGAATACTAGTTAAGTGTCCAACCTCTATGCTTGTTTTGCTTAAGCTATTTGTTTTATATGTTTAAGACTAATTTATAAGTGTAGACTAAGTTATGTTTGTTTTGTATTTGATGTTTGATGGACTATTTTGCTTCATGTTTGATGTTAGATGGACTGATAAAGATGGTTGTTATTTCGATTTAATGATGAAGTTTGAATATTATATTGAACTTTAAGTCATTGATTTTTTAAATGTTGAAACCGACCACCCCGCACCACCCCAACTCAACCCGAACATCGTTGGGTTGTGAAAATTTTCTAACATCGTTGGGACCAAATATGTGCACCCCGCACCCTTTGGGGCGGGGGAAAAAAATTTCTACCCCGCACCAACCCAACCCATGAACACCCCTAAAAAAGAGTGCCGTTGGGGCCAACGCTGACGTGGCAAATGCACTCGTAATAGTAATCACTATTATATTAATTTAAAATATTATTATATAAACACCACTCAAACACGCTTTCTTTCTGCTTTGCGTCTCATCATCAGTCGTTCCCACAGAAAAAGAAAGAAGAAAAGAAAAACCAAAATAAAACCAAACTCCAAAACTCTTTTCTTTTTCTTCTTCTTTTCTTTGTTATTGTTATTACTTTCCCTTTCTTTCTCATCTGAATTGGGAAAAAAAAAGTCGACAATCTCTTTTGAGTTTTGTCGTTTGATTTTCCTGGTTTTTAATCGAAGTAATTGGTCGTTGGTGGGTAATCGGAGGTGTGGGATTATACGACGTCGTACGCGTGGTTTGGTTAGGTAGGACTGGACTGGCCAGAGATGGGTGGTGGTGAAGTTGAAGCGGTGGGGAATGGAGGAGGAATAGCAGCGATGGAATTCTTCCGGGAGGGGGAGGGTGATGAAACGGCGTCGTACACTTGGCCTCCGAGAATCCCCAGACGCCTTTCCAGGCGCCTCCACTGTAAGACTCCCTGCACCGTCGAGCAAATTGAAGCTAAGCTTCGTCTCGCCGATCTTCGCCGTCAGGTCTCTCCCTCTCTCTAATTTCCTTTTTCGGTTTTTTTGTTTCTATTTTTGTTTTTATTTTCCTTTTCAGTTTTTTTGTTTTTGTTTTAAATTCATCTTTTTATAACCTTTCATCCTTTTATCGAGGAAACTCGAAGTAGTTATTTATTTATTTATTATTATTTCAATTTTCTTCACGAATTTCTCTTCTATGAAATTCGATGACTCTCTCTCTCTCTTCTCAATTTTTTTTTTAAATTTTTGTTAATACCTTCCGTAATTTCAAAGTGGCTTTTAATAAACCTGCTTATTTCTTAATATTCGACTTGTTCGCTTGCTTCGTAAACTTCAACGACTGAACTATAACATTTTCTTCTCTGTTATTCTTAAGTTGCCTTTTGTTTTTTGTTTTTATTAAATTCATTCGATATCTAGAATTATAATATATTTTTTTCTTTAAAACATTTTATTATTGTCTTTATATGCTTAGAATTCCTGAAGTGATGATTACAGGAAAGAAAAAAAATCGTCGAATTCTTCCGAGTTTTCATGTTTTTGGTGTCCATCCTTTTTAATATTATTATATTATATAATATATAGAGAGAGAGAGAGAGAGAGAGAGAGAGAGAGAGATTGTACCTACCCTCTCTCTCTGGATTTCCAATTCCAGAATTCCTAGAGGTGGTTAGAGTTTTTTGGTCTTTTTTTTTTTTTTTTTATAAATATTTTACCGAACTTTGTGATGAAGGATGTTGCTGTGTTAGGTGAGTCAGTTTCTTCTTCTGTATGAATTTTGTTTTTCACTCTTGGGTCTTCCTTTTCATGATTCAGAACTATTTTCGTATATTTTTTAAGGGAAAATACGTGTTTTTTTTTTTAAAAATATTACGGCGAATTACGAAATTATAATTCGAATTATGACACGAATTCTCGTATCAAATTATTCCTTAATTTTTTAAACTTCATATGGTCTCTCTTTTTTTAAAAAAAAAAAAAATTTTTAAACTTCATATGGTCTCTTTCACTTTCTATTGGTGTTTGATGTGAATTATAATTGGACGTCCATACAACCATAATAGCTTTGGCTAATTTTCAACAAGTCCTGGTTTCTTCCACACGTAACATATATAAAAGTGTAACATATAAAAACTGAGGTTATAACATGGCACTCATACATCGTACGTAAAAACGTTACTTAAAGGTTAAAAAGTTATATATGCTTTAGCAGGACATTTATTTTGTAACAATTAAGGAATTTATTCGTCTCGTTTCTAAAGGTACTGGTACGTCGAATTCATGGCGTGTTTCTAAAGTTAAGTATGGAAGAACCGCCCTTTTAACAATTTTTGCCTTTGTGGGTATTCGCTTTTGATCAACCTTTTTGCGTTGTGAGAAAACTTTTCTTGGTTGTACCTAAAGCTATAGTTCTCTTTGATTGCAGGAATACTATGAGAAGTTGTCGAGCAAGGCACGGCCGAAGCCTCGAAGTCCCGTGCGGTCTTCCTCTTCTGAGGAGGACCTCGGGCAGCGCCTTGAAGCTAAGCTACAGGCTGCTGCCCAGAAAAGGTGGATGTTATTTAGTTACTGAATGATTTTGTTACTTTTATTGGTACTTATTCTTGGATGGAAACTTGAAATGTTGGGTCCAGGACAAAGAAATAGATGCATTTTGAATAATTGAGTTGTTTTTTGTTTAGGGATGTGAACAGGCCACCCTGCCTATCCTGCAAGACTTTAGTTTTTGTTTTGCTTTCGACATGCTTACTTCAGGCATTAATTTCGGAATGTTTCTGTGGTGGTCCATGGCCCTTTGATTGTCTCCTTGTTCTTTTTAAATGATTTTACTCAAAACTAAGCTCGCACTGTAGAAATTTACAGGAATCTTTTCTCTGTTTATTATCTTCTCTCTTTATTTTGATTTTTTACTTAGATAACGCATCTTCTTTCGACTGGTCTAGTTATTTCCCGAAATCTCCTTTTATTTTCTATTTTTATCATTCCGTACTCTTAACTCATCTTTTTGACACTTCACAAAGCAATTATTATGGTGAAAAGATTATTTCGTGCTTGTGCCATTCTAATTATCTATATACTTTGTTAGTATATTCTTCTTATATGTATTCGTATGTATACAAAGATTAAGCTCGTGTTCTCGGAAGTGATGTGTGTGCAGAGACACATATATGTGCATATATATGTGTATATTACTGCCGAGGCTGATGTTAAATCTGTGACTGGCTAGATGTCTTCTTTTCTAGGTTGATCTGCTACTTTTTTTTTTTTTTTTTTATTTATTTATAAATTTGACTCCTTTTTACTTCTTGTTGAATCAACAGGTTGAGGATTTTGGAAAAGGCTCAAATGCGCTTAGCTAGGTTGGATGAGTTGCGGCAAGCAGCTAAAAGTGGGGTAGAAATGCGTTATCAGAAGGAACGAGAGAAAATTGGCTCAAAAGTACAATCACGTTTTCAACAGGCAGAGGCAAATAGAATGATGATGCTTAAGGCTTATAGACAAAGAAGGGCCACACTAAAGGAGAGATCATCTCAGTCCTTATTGCGCAAGATGGCACGAGACAACAAATACAAGGAATGTGTACGGGCTGCAATTCACCAAAAACGTGTGGCTGCTGAGAAGAAGCGATTGGGATTTCTGGAAGCAGAGAAGAAGAGGGCTTGCGCTAGGATGTTGCAGGTTCGCCGAGTTGCTAAGTCTGTCTCTCATCAACGTGAGATTGAGAGGAGGAGAATGAAGGACCAGTTGGAAGATCGGCTACAAAGAGTACGTATCAATTCTCTATTGAACTCGTATTGCAATTCTGTGTTATTCTTAGTGGTGCTTGAGGTGCTTTGTTATTTATGTGTTTCAATATGGTATTTTATGTGTTATTAGGCAAGGAGACAAAGAGCAGAATATTTAAGGCAGAGAGGTAGGCTTCATAATTCCGTTCAAGTGAACTGGAATACGATGCACAAGCAGGCTGATCTCCTCTCTAGAAAATTGGCAAGGTATTTCTGTTGTAACCCTTTTGTATTTTGAGATGGTTGTCTTTTTTAGTCTTGGTGGACATCGTATGCACTACTGATTGGTAAACTAATTTTTACGCATAAAACTTGAGTTGTCTTGTTTAATTTGTTGCTTTTGTAGGTGTTGGAAGCGGTTCCTTAGGCAGAGAACTACCTTGTCATTGGCAAAGGCTTATGATGCCCTAAATATAAAGGAGAAACACGTCAAATCTATGCCTTTTGAGCAGCTTGCTCTTCTGATTGAGTCAGCTGACACTCTACATGCTGTGAAAGCTTTACTCGATCGTTTTGAGAGTCGATTAAAGGTCTTAAGAGCTATTGCTTCTACTAGTCATACACCCGGCACAGAAAACATTGATCACCTTCTCAAACGAGTTGCTACTCCAAAGAAAAGGACTACTCCAAGGAAAACTCCGAGGGGAAGAGAGGCAAAGAAAGCCACTACGTCCAGGGAGACAGCTAACAATCTAACTAGATTATCAAGGTATCCAGTAAGAGTAGCCCTTTGTGCTTACATGATCTTGAGTCACCCAGAAGCAGTTTTCAGTGGTCAAGGAGAGCGGGAGATTGCTTTGGCCAAGTCCGCTGAAGAATTTGTTCATGAGTTTGAATTGTTACTGAAGATTGTACTAGAGGGGCCTGTGCATAGTTCTGACGAAGAGTCTGAGTCTGTGACGCCTAAACGTTCAACCTTCAGATCGCAGCTAGCAGCTTTTGATAAAGCATGGTGCGGTTACCTAAATTGTTTTGTGTTATGGAAAGTTAAGGATGCACAGTTACTGGAGGAAGATTTGGTTAGAGCAGCTTGCCAGCTAGAGCTCTCAATGATGCAGAAGTGCAAGATGACCCCCGAAGGAGATAGTAGTGACCTTACTCACGATTTGAAGGCTATTCGGAAGCAGGTATACTACAGCTCATTGATTTTTCTTCCACCAAAATTAACGTAACTAACAATATGTTTCTGCACTGTTTGATTCACAATTAAAAAAAGAGTTAAAAATAAAAAATAAAAACAGATAAAATTTCAATTTTCAAGATTCTCTTATTTTTCAATTTGATTGACTTATAAAAAAGGAGAGAGAAGGATGAAAAAAGGGGAGACTTCCCCTTTGACTGACTGAAATTTTCTATAGAACAGAGTAAGGTTTGGAGAGAAATGTAGTAGGTGGAGATATGAGTGGTGCTTGCAGGCTTTTCATTTTTGTTGTCAGTGACTGTGATCACAAAATGGGAGAAGCTATAGAACTTCCTTTCTCACTTTTATTTTCTGCGCTCCAAGTGGACTAAGTATGTCATATAATTGCATTAGTGAACCCTCCACTCAATTCGAATGACAAGTACAGTTTTCAAAGCTAGTGAAGCATGAATCTTTATTTTTTATTTTTTATAAAGCATGTCAATATTGTTTATTTATTTATTATTTTTCTCAGCTAATATTAATTTCTGTTCTATTTTTAGGTGGGGGGAGGGTGGGGTTGGGGGTTGTTCTTAGAAGATTGTTTCATTCTAGGAAATGAAAAGGTGTAGTACTGATTGACGACAGTGTCCTTCAAGTTTTCTGTCTGTTGCTTTTGAATTCTGTCATGAGACAGAAAGTTGCAGGCTGGTTTGCAATGGGTTTTGGGGGGAATTGCTTGATTCTTGTGAAGTTGTGTATGCTTGAGTCTTGATTGTGTGCGTGAGTGTGGTGGGTTCGGGATTACCACTTCGATGATACCTACAGGGGATGGAGTCCAGGGAAATTGCAATGTTGCCCAGCAAAATTATGTTATTCAGATCCGTAGTCATTTGTTTATTTGCTTATCAGCTAATACTTTTTGGTTATTCTAATGGTGCAGGTTATAGAAGATCAACATCTTTTGAGGGAAAAAGTGCATCACCTGAGTGGGGATGCTGGGATTGAGCGGATGAATTCTGCACTATCTGAAACACGATCCAAATATTTTCTAGCCAAGGAAAATGGTAGCCCATCGAGGTCACAGATTACTCATTTTATCTCTCCAAGTCCGCCTAGTTCCTCAGGTGGTCCTTTGTTTGCTACCTCAGACAAGAAAAGAAACATGGTTGAGAGTAAAGAGCGTCCAATCCGCGTGGTTCGCTCCTTGTTCAGGGAAGATGATACTCCTAAAGGCCCTCGTTCTTCTGCTCCAATAACCATTTTGGATGAACAACTGGGATCTTCTATTGAGAAGTTGGCCACAGAGAATGAATTGATTGTAAATGAATTTCTTCACAAGCAGCATGAGGGGTTCACTGATATCTTTAATTTAAATGATGAAGATCAAAACGGTGTAAAGGTCAGTGCACTATGACAAATACATGTCTGTAGCAAAAGTAAAACCTTAGGGAAGAGTTTTGATTTCATTGCTTTTTAGTTGACCAGCTTTTGAGTTATAACTACTTTTTGTTTTTTTCGTCTATGGAAGTTCCTTGCTTTATTTGGTTTTTGAAAAGGAGATGAGGAAGATCTTTCACACTTGCTGATGTTTGTATTGAAATCTTGCATGTTTCTTTGCTATTCTCCTCGTTGTTGGCAGGCAAAGATAAGAGAGACTATGGAGAATGCTTTCTGGGATAGCATCATGGAATCAATGAAAAGTGAGGGTCCTAATTATGATCGCGTTATTCAACTGCTAAAAGAGATAAGGGATGAACTTTGCCAGATGGCTCCAGAGACCTGGAGACAAATGATTATGGAAGCTATTGATCTTGACGTTCTCTCTCAGGTATGAGCATCTTTGGTTTTATTTAATTATTACTAGTTACTTTGCAAAATGTTGCTTGTAAAATTACTAAGTTCTATTTTCTTTCAAGGTGCTTAAATCTGGTAATCTGGACATTCATTACCTTGGAAATATCCTGGAATTTGCATTGGACACTTTGCAAAAACTCTCTTCCCCGGCTAATGATGTTGAGATGAAGAATACTCATCAGAGGTTAATGAAAGAATTAGCAGATACATGTCAGGCCAAAGATGGCTCAAACCATTCAAGTGTTATTGTGATGATCAAAGGTCTGCGCTTTGTCCTAGGGCAGATTCAGGTAAAAAAAAAAAATTATTTCTTTATTAAATAGTAGGTATTATTGCAACAATTAAAGGACCACAGTGGTCCAATTTATAAACTTTCTTAACACACGTCAAATGGCCTTTTTGTCATGTATTAAGAGCTAGTGTGCAAAAAGGTGGATATTGCAAGTGTAGTCTAGTCTATAAACACGTGGGTTTGTAAGTGTAGTGTAGTCTAGTTTTTGAAAATAAACGAAGTTATGCCAGATCTTGTTTTGGTACATATCATCTTGAGAATTCTGACTCTTTTTCTTCCCTTTTCCTTTCCCTTCCTTCCCCCTTTTTTTTGGTGCATCACTTTTCACCCAAGATACGTATTTACGTGCAAACAGCAATCTTTTGTTATTTATATGGAAGTAAATTGATTAGTTATATGGATGTATATTCTCATAGGTGCTTAAGCGAGAGATAAGCAAAGCACGTATAAGAATCATGGAACCTTTGCTAAAGGGATCCGCTGGTTTGGATTACCTCAAGAATGCTTTTGCCAATCGCTATGGATCTCCCTCTGACGCATACTCCTCCCTACCATTAACGGTGCAATGGCTATCTACTGTGTGGAATTGCAAAGATCATGAGTGGGAAGAACATGGACATTCCCTCTCTGCTTTGGACAATGAAAGTTCATCTCATGGCTTGATTCCTTCCACCACCCTTAGAAGTGGTGGAACCTTTGTGGTCAAACCTAACATGACTTCTGTTGCATCTGGTGCTACCAAGACCGCAGGTTTGAATGCTTACCTCCTGTGAAAATTAGAGAAGGAAAAACTTTCAACTGTAATTTGGCTTCGTACTTTTTTATCATCTCATTTTGCCGTCCTCTTTTATTGATCAGGTAATCAACAGCCAGAATGCAAGGGAGAAAGAGTTGATTTGCTCGTCAGGCTGGGCTTGCTCAAGTTGGTAAGTGGTGTATCTGGTTTGACACTAGAAGTTTTGCCCGAAACTTTTATGCTGAACCTCCAGAGGCTGAGGGCTGTTCAGGCTCAACTTCAGAAGATTATTGTAACTGCTGTCAGGTAATTGACATAATTCCCAGCATTACTCTCTATTTAGCATTTTGTTAGTAAATACTTTTAGGCCTTACTTATCTGTGGCTGTAAATGCAGCATTCTTATTTGCCGACAAACCCTCGTAAGTGAGAGAATAATAGACAGCTCTAGAGATATGGAGGGAATGGTATCAGAATGCATAGAGAGACTAGTGGAGCTCTTGGATGTTGTGGAAGATGCAGGTATTGAAGAAATTGTTGAATCAATCAGTAGGTTCTCAGTGAACGGTCACGAAGATGGAGACGTCCAGAAGCTGCAATCACGGAAGGCGGTCATGGCGAGGATGTTAGCAAGGAGCTTGCAAGCCGGGGATCCTGTATTTGAAAAGGTATCCCGAGCTGTCTATACTTCTGCCAGAGGAGTCGTGCTCGGAGGGAGTGGACCCCATGGAAGAAAACTAGCTGAGATGGCGCTCCGACAAGTTGGAGCTGCTGCACTGAGTAAGAGATTGGTGGAAGCTGCTGAAGTTTTAGTGGTGGCTGCTACTGTATCAGTTAGTGTTCATGGACCATGGTATACACAACTGGCTGATAACATGTGAAGAAAGTATGATTTGGCGTACAGAAGAAGAAAATAATGCACAGATGTAGATGGTAGGAGTTTTTATTTAAAGCTGTGTCTTAATTAACTGCAGTTGTAAATTATGGATATAGATTTTAACTATTAATGCAAAATTCTTTCTTTCTTTGGTGTAATACAAGGGAACATATGTAAATATGTTTGGATGTAATAAAGGGGTCTGTTCTCTTCGCCTTCAGGTTTCTCACAGGAAATATTTGTAGACCGTAATTATCGTCTTGGTAATAATAATATTAAAAATAATGTCAATGGTACTTCCTTGTTTTTTTGCTTTTGAAAAGCGAACTGGTGAGTGGTGACAAAAATCCCTTATTTCACTTTGCCTATTTTCTATTCATGGAAAAATTAAAGGCAACATTGTTTTCCCGAAAGGAACTCTAGGTAATGGTATCCGTACGATTATAGTTGAATACCTATTCCATTTTCTCATGTTCTCATGATAATGTTGTTATGCCACGACTATTTCTTTTTCTTTTTTGTCAATTAATGTTCACAATAATGCTGAGTACATATTATTGAGCATAGTCTTGATATTTTAGAAAATTTAACCGGCTGAAAGTTTCATTAAAAGAATTTAAAGCACAGGGAATGCTTTTCGTTTAATTTTTAAATGGAATTCAATGAAATACAATATATATATATATATATATATATATTATGCAAGAAACACGAGAATATTACATTGATAAAATGATTTTTCTATAGCAATAGCAGGTTTAAGAATAGGATTGCTTACCCGACCAAAAACCAAATTATAGCCCGTCGTATCATATATCTACAGACGCAGCCCATGCAAGCAAGCATTCAAGGCAACAATTTAGGTTACACCAACAAAAAGGTGCGAACAATAGTCTAAACCTATGAAACAAACGAATTTATTTCATGACTACATACCACATTAGAGTGCCAACAAATGATGGAACAAAGCTTTGTTATAAAAATGAGCATATTCCTTTTCTTTTGCCTTTCATTTTACATTTGCTTGAATCAAGAAGTCTAGATTGCAATGGATAGTCGTGCATTTTCTTCCTCAGAAATAAATATAGCGCCCAAAAAGTTGGCATGCCTAATTGTTCCTGCCCACCATCATTGTCGTACATTTTTCAGAGTCGACCATAACGGTAGGAGTCGTTCACCATTCTGATTAGTCTTCACCGAGCCATTAGTTTCAATATCATATTTCTCAAAATCTAGGTCATTGCCAATGTACTGACTGCAAAAATCTTGTTCCATGCAGTTACTTGTCTCGTCAACTTTGTTCTGCTTCTTCGTTGCCATTTTCTTTGATCGACCAGTGCTGTTAAATTCAAAGTCCTCTAAATTTGGACTCTGATCTCCACCCCTTCTCTTCTTTATGGAATCAGTACTCTCATTGCTGCTGCTGTTGTTTTTGTCTTTCCTGTGGTGCTCTTTTATGACAGATTCAATGGTTTCGAGAATTCGATCTCCATACTTCATTACCTTAGCCCTTAATTTGGAAACATACAAGATGACCATTAACATGTCGGCTTGGCAAGCAGCACAAAAATTTATAGTATTAACCTGTAAACTTACTTGCCAATTCCATGTATCTCAAGCAGTTCTTCTTTTGTCCTGGGAAGCTTTTTGCATATCTGCTTAAGAGTATTATCCCTGTAAAAAGAAAAGGTATGCCGACATGTACCACAAAAAGGATAGAAAAGAAAGAAACAGCGAATTGCAGCTTACACAAAAATGTGGTACGCCATGACCCCCTCTCCAGCTTCTTTAACAAGAGCAGCTCGAAGCTTCCGCAAAGCTGGAAATAGTTTAGCTGAGACATTCTTCGATAGCATAGCCACAAAGAACAAAGAACAAAGAAAAGGAAATTAATTTTATTGTTGAAGGTATTTCTATATTACAAGAATTTGTAAATCTAACACTCATGCTTTTGTCATACGCAGATAAATGAGTGTATATGTTAGGAACCTAATATTTAGAAGTCTTTTTCAATAGTCTTAAGGGTAGTATAAATAGGGGGTTTAGTTGCTAGGGAGGGGCAGATTGGTAGAGAGTGTCTAGTGCTGTGCATTATTTTGGAGGTCGGGGGTCCTCGAAACTGTCCATCTATTTTGTAGTTTTCCATTTTTAATGTTGTTAATGAAGCTCAGATTTTCGGGTTCCTAACAGTTTACTTATTCCACACATGAAACATGCAAATACAAGAGACATGTCATTTAAGTACCACGTCTACTTCAGACTGAGGTTGAGCAGAAATGTTAGGACTCAGATTCTCGTGGAGCAATGAGCCATTGGCTGGAGTAATGTCAGATTTACTCTTTTTAAGAAGTTTTACGGAAGAAGGGAACCTACAAGATAAATGAATAAAAATCCCGCGTCAGTTGCAGTAGTGCATGTAGGTGAGCCAAGAGTAGTGCAGTGGAAGGACAAAAAAAATGATCAAGACAAGAAAATGCAAATTTATCTAGTAGGGAGAAGCTTCTGCTATAAACAGAAAATACACTTTGCTGAAGCACTCGACAGAAGTTGTCAAACTCTAAAGTTTCACCATCTAACCAAAAAGAACATAATCAACAATAGTACATGCTGAGAGAACCACAACGAATTTGTAAAAAAATATATTTCTTTTAATAGGGAAAAAAATCATTAAAAAGGTGACAGATAACAACTATATAACTTGGTAACTTTGACCACATGTCCTAGTAAGAGAAGCCAAGGAAATTTCATTGAAAAGGTAACCTGGATAACAACTTTACAACTTGGTAACTTTGACCACAGGTCCTACTAAGAGAAGCCAAGAAATTCAATTATTGAGTCAACTTGTATACTGGAAGTAGTTGAGTTTGGTGCAGAGATTGCTAAAAAATACAATCCAGCTGTTTAATAACTCATCAAAGCAAAAAGAAAAAAAAGTACACATTCTTAAACTATGTTAGCACTTTGCCCCAGGTGAGAGTCATCAGGCACGGATTTTGTTGGTAAGTAAAGTGTAGACATAATGAATGTGCATTGCTGATTCAGAGATTTTATCTTCGACATGTCAACGTAATATTGATTCAAACAACCAAAAGGAGTACCAATTTTAAGTTTGAGAAAGAAAGCAGCAGTAGAGTCAACCTTAATACAATTGTCCTCCTTCCAGAGCAGAGATCATATGCTTTGGACTGGTTCACCTGTCAGCAAATGTGAACCGTCATCATGGATAAGTGATGATAAAAGGACACAAGAAGAACCAATTTCTTGGGGCCCGTTTGTTTCATATACTCAAAAACTCAAATCATTGATTATGCTACAGTATTTTCCTTTCACAAAAAATTTGAATTCCAAACGTCAAAATCAAGAATCATGGTTTGAGTATATCTTCCAAACAAGCCCTTGATCTTTCAAATATTATATATGAAGAAAAGGAATTCTTTCAAGTACCTTTAGTACTGAGGATACAGATCCATAAACATCACTTTTCCTTACTTCCTCCACAAGAATATCCTCAGTAACAAGATAACGCAAAATACGGGAAGCTTCTCCCTTGGCTAGATGTTTTCCAGCCCCATGGAGTCTTAAAGTTTCATGTTTATGTTTCTTGACCTATTTTTTGACATTACAGATATACAATTAAGACTAAAAATTAATGACAGTACACCGAAAGCATCATACATTTCTTACAAGAACTCACAATTTGGCTCAAGGA
>JACAGA010000006.1:17905726-17959031 GCA_029231665.1 Morus indica
GGCCCCCCTAGCCGCCCGAAAATGCTTTTTCTTCGGGCACGGGCTCGGGTAGCCCGAAAATGGTGTGCCCCCGACAGCCCGCCGCCGTGGAGAAGCGAACCCCCGCCGTTTGCCGGATTTTTTTTTTGAATTTTCCGGCAAATACCCGAAGTTGCCCGACCTGCCCAAATTTTTTCCCGAAATGCCCGAATTTTTTGTGACTGTTGCCCGAATTATGGTGACTGTTGCCCGAATTTCAACCCGTGCCTGAAAAAAGCCCGATTTTTTGTGACCGTTAGCCCGAAAATTTGCCCGAATTTTGAAAAAAAACGGTCTTTTGCCCGAGCCCGAACTCGAACCCGAATTTTGCCCCGAATTTTTGAACCTAACGGTCGAATTTTGAACCGTTGCCTGAATTTTTGCCCGAAAATTGCCCGAACTGCCCGAAAATTTTGTAGCCGTTGGACCCGAATTTTTGAGGGAAAAATTTTATTTTTTCAACCTAAAAATTTTCCTATAAATACCCCCCTCCCCCCAACCATTTTCCTCACCCCAAAACTCTCATTCTCTCTCAATTTCTCTTAATCTCTCTCAATTTCTCTTAATCTCTCTCAAATCTCTCTTAATCTCGCTTCAATCTCTCTCAAATCTCGATCTCTCTTAAGCTCTCTCAATCTCTCTTATTTTTCATAATGGCTTCTTCTCGTTATGGTGGTGGTGATGATATTCCTATTGATGCCCAATTCAACATCGAAGAAGGGCAAGTTCCTAATATTTTTCAATCACAGGAATCGCAAACTATGGAAAGAGATGCTGATCAAACTGCAAATCCGACCCCTGGTGGACGTACTAGAGGTCGGGGACGCAATGGTGGTGGCACAAGTGGTCGTGGAGGAGAGGCAAGCGGTAGTGCTAGTGCAAGTGTTGCAAGTTCTAAGAAGAAATGCAAGCGCACCTCAGCAGTTTGGGAGCACTTCAACACATTCGAGGAAGTCGACAATAACGGTAACATTAAATACGTAGCTCAATGTAAATATTGTGGTGAGAAATTACAAGATAACACTATTCACGGCACTACACACTTAAGAAGACACTCTGAAAAGTGTCTTCAAAAGCAAGGAGGCGGAGATCAACTCCGCCAAACACAATTATCGTTTGACCACCAAACCGGCGGTCTAAGCACGTGGAAATACGATCCGCAAGTTGATCGTATGGAAATGGCACGATTAATAGCCACATTAGAGCAACCACTAAGTTTTCCTGAACAAAGAAATTGGCAACGTTATATTAAAATTGTACATAATCCTAATGCACAATTTTTTTCTAGAACTACTCTTAGGAAAGATGCATTAAAATTATATAAACAAGAAAAAGAAGCATTAATCAACCTTCTACACTCTACTAGTGGTTGCGTTGCGTTAACGGCGGATATTTGGTCCGCCGTTGCCAACAAGGATTATTTAGCTGTAACCGGACATTATTATAAAGGTTTTAATTTGGATAAGAGAATCTTAGGTTTCAAATGTGTTATAGGATCACATACTGCCAATTTAATATATAACACAATTTTATCTGTTATTGATGAATATAGTTTAAGAGATAGAATAATGGCCATAACATTAGATAATGCAACTGCGAATACTAAAGCAATAGAACTTTTTGAAAATGATTTAAGTTTATTCGGTAGTAATGATATTTTCCACCAATGTTGTGCATGTCATATAATTAATTTAATAGTAAAATCTGGTTTAAAATCAATGTCAGGTCATATTAAAAGAATTAGAGATAACATTGCTTGGATTCAAGGTAGTAATCAAAGAATACAAGATTGGTTTAGATTTCTACAAGCATGTAATTAAAATCCTAGAGCATTAGCCTTAGATATGCCCATAAGATGGAACTCTACTTACATAATGCTTGAACAATGCATCCCCTATAAAGATGCTATAACAAATTATGTTAGTGCAAAATTAGGAACAGGATTTATAGATGAAACTGATTGGCAAATTGCTGAACTTTTGTATAACTTTTTAGGTAGATTTCATGAAGTTACCTTAAAACTTAGTGGAACTTATTACCCAACTTCACCATTAGCATTAGGAGAACTTTTAAGAATGTCCATTTTATTTAGTGAATTTAGGACACATGAGGTTTTAGGAGTTCCTATCGCCTCTATGGAAAAGAAATTTAAAAAATATTGGTCTAAATTACCCATGTTGTATGGTTTCGGTGTTATTTTTGACCCTAGATTAAAATTAGAAGGTTTAGAAAGTGGATTAGATAACTTAGGTGAATTTTTAGCCATAGACACTACTGACCAGTATCCTATTATAAAGGAAAAAATATATTCTCTATATATCTCTTATGAAAGTAGGTTTAGAAACACACCTCGTGTTGAACAACAGCAACAACGAAACGACAATCCACATTCATTCTTGAATGTTTTCGGGTTGTCTAAGAAGAAGAAGAAGACGACGACGACGACTCAAGGTCAAGAAGAATCTGGGAGTGGAAGTGGATCTTCATCAAGAGGTGGCGGCGGATTCAACGAGTTAATGACGTACCTGAGTGAGGGCTTAGTTGTAGACAGTAGTGAGGTGTTTGATTTGGTTGAGTGGTGGAGGGCACGAGCATTAACTTGGCCGATCCTAACACGACTGGCAATGGATATTTTTTCAATTCCAGTCTCCACTGTTGCAGCCGAACAAGCATTCAGTACAACCGGCCGAATACTTGAAGAACGGAGAAACGCATTGCAGCAGGATATTGTTGAAGCTTTGGTGTGCATCAAGGATTGGGACCGTTCCGACCAACGCTTACACGATACAATCTCACCAGCAAACCAAGAATGGATCGACGAATTTAATAGATTAACTTTTAATTTTCAAGATGATCCTTCTGCTTCATCTTGATAATTTCTTTGTAAATATTTATTTACTTTGTAATTTCTAATTTGTATAGTGTTTTTCTTTTAATTTGTAATCTTGTATAGTTGTACTTGTATAGAGTCTATAGACTTTGTAAATTCATCAAATTTGTAATTCGTCCCACAATGATTGCACTCTTTTTTCCTTACCAAGTTTTTATCCCAATTGGGTTTTTCTTGGTAAGGTTTTTAATGAGGCAATCATGAATTACAAATTTAAAAATCAATAAAGAAGTAAATTTTTTTATATATCGTTCGTGTCGTGTGTTCATTTCATATTTCAAATTGTAATATACATAACACATTGTAATTATACAAATACTTATTTTAAACAACATAAAAATATAAAAAAAAAAAAAAAAAAAAAAAATTCGGGCAGCCGGTCGGGCATCGGGCAGCCCGACCGGGCACGGGCAGGCTTCAGCTGCCCGAAGCCCGTCCATGGGAATTTTCAGGCACGGGCCGGGCAGATCGGGTTCGGTCATCGGGCAAAAAATCAGACTTTTCGGTGGTCACAGGCAGCCTGTCCAAAGTTTCAGCACTAAGAGAGAATATAAAAACCTAATAGAAGTGGTGTGATTAGCCAAAAAAAAAAAAAAAAACAAAACAAAACAAAACAACAGAAATAGTAAAAAATAGGCCAATATGAAAAACTTAAGAAAGTATATAGGTCAATTTTTAATTATAAAAATTAATATGTCATAATTTGTCAAGTTATGGTTCATAAACATATAAGTTATGGATAAACTTGTCAAATTATGATTCATAGCCAGATAAGTTATGGATAATAATTTGTCAAGTTATGGTTCATAACCAAATAAGTTATAGACAAACTTATCAAGTTATGGTTCATAGTCAAATAAGTTATGGACAATAACTTGTCAAGTTATGGATCATAACCAGATAAATTATGAATAAAAATAATAATTTAATTTATTTATTTATTAACTTATATAAATTATTGACCTATTAATTTTAATTCATCTTAAATTTTAACTTATTTCTCTCTTTCTCTCACAAAACAAAAGGAAAAAACAAAAAGAAAAAGTGCAGAAGTGGTGATCCATAAACTCACCCAACCGAATTTGTCAACTATGTACATGATGATGAGAATAAAAAAATAAAAAAAATAAAAAAAGATTCTGCGGCCATCCTTTGAATTAATGGTTTGGCCCTTATTTGTTTATGGCAGTCTCCTTTACCTTTTAGTTTCGTGGACATCGTTTGTTTATCGCACAAGTTGCCTCTTGCCTTTTTTCCTCCAAAATGGGCCCCATCCATCCCCAGAGTTGTGAGATCCTCGTGGGCCCCACTCTCCTTAACATGGTCGACATTTCGTGTCTGCTTCTTTACTCGACACGTTGTTAATTCTTAGCGTGCCTCTTGTGACTTCCAACGACCGCCAGCGACCGTTTTTAGTAAGAGATGGGATCTGCTGTGACCGATCTTATCACCATTGCGTTGCATCCGTCTAGAAATTCAACCTTTGTTTAGCTACTTCTCTAAATTAACAAAGCCCCACCCCACAAGAAAATTTTTTATACTCAAAAGACCTCAACTTGGGCTATGGCTCGAAGCAGCATTGGTCTTCGAACGACAACACGACAATCTGCTCAACAATGACAAATGAACAACAACAGTAGTGATGCGGTGAGCGGCGAGTGGCAAGCAGTAAAAATCGCAGAGTGTGAGATAGTGATGGTTCAGCGCGAAGATCGATAGAGTCACAGAGAGGGTGGTTGATGCACAAATTGTGGGGTTTGGTCTAGATTTGGCTGTGAATTGTGAACTGCATCGCAAAAATTGAATTGATTTGCAGAGGCTTATGTTTATGATTAGTTTTAGTTTTACTGATTTGCTAATTTGATGCTTTGCTTTGGTTTGGGTTTTCTTTATTATTTTGCTATTTTGTTTTGCTTTGCTTTGCGGTGAATGAAAGGAAAAAAATCAAATCAATTCAAAAACTAAAAAAATCTCTCAAAGTCTTAGTACAAACAAACACAAATTTAAATAGATTATCATCTCAAATTATAACTCAAATGTATACAATCAAATACAAACTCAAGTTACAACTTCAACTCAAGTTATAACTCAAACTCAACTCAAGAACTATACTCAAATCACCCTAACTTAAAAATGCAACTAAACAATCCCCCCATATTTAGAATATGTCTTTAATTTAACAATATTATTAATCTGTCTATTATACTCTTTTTATATATGTGGTTATGGGTGGTTAATAAATAATAAGAATGTTATTACATGTTATTTTATAAAGTTATGTGTAAATATCATAACTTGTGGATATTCATTTTTCATTTCTTGTATAAGAGAGATGCATGTAATTGACTCAAAAGTTTATTCAGTCAGAAGGACTTAGATTCTTTGTCCAAAATTCCTTGTTTCAAATTATGTCCATCCAATCTCTATAATACACTTCATTTAAAAATTATTATTAACGTTAACAAAATCACCCTTTTATTTTTTCCATTTCTCATGGTTACACTGGCGTTTAGTAACCGTTCGTGACGTTTAAATTTTGAAAACAGATTTCTCTGGAGCACTGAAAAATGACTACTGAAAAGACTATGGTCGTGTTTAGAATTGATCCGTTTTTATTTTTCATTTTTTTCAAGAAAGAAAAAATGAAAACGTTTCTAAAATGGCGTTTGACGCAATAAAGATAAAAAACAGAAATGAAAACGATTTTTTGATTTAGTGTAAAATGAGGGAGAAATAAAAAATGACTTTTAGTCTTTTTTCATTTTTTGCTTTTGTTTTCTCTCTCGAGAGGAGAGAGAGATATTAATGGGTTTTTTATACTAAAAATAATATCTTGAAAACGCTTTCATTTTCATTTTCATACAAAATTAAAATTATTTTGGAAAGAGTTTCAAACGCGCCCTATATTTTCAATTGTTAACTCTGTATTGTTCAGTTTTTCAATTCGAGTTGAGATGTAATTTTATGTGAGAGTTTTTTTACTGTAGCGGAAAAGGTTAGATATGAGTTTTTGTGAGAGTTTTTTTACAGTAGTAAATTAAAATTAAAAACTTGAATCGGAAAACTGAACGAGATATCTTATACTTTTAAACTATTTCAAATCAATTGGATTTAATTTGATATTTGGTTGATTTTAGTATTGAAAGCAGAATAATTTATGTCACGTTTGATATATGAATATCTTTTGTATTTTTTTTAAATAAAAACTTAGAGCTTTAATGTAAATTATTTTGAATGTTATTAAAAAATACACTTTTATGCTATGAATTTTTATTTTCTTCCTTCTTCATTTTATCTCTACCAAATAAGCTAAAATTTCTTTTTTTCTCTACACAATTTTCCTCTATTTTTTTCCGTCTTCCTTTTTTTACCTACAAACACACGGGTAATGAGAGTGTTTTTTTGGTATGTCTACTTTACTCAATTTTTTAATGAATTATATCAAAATCATATTATTAAAAATATATGCTTTTGTAAAATATTTTTATTTAGCTGTGACGGGTGTACAAATAAAAAATTACTATTAATTTATTTTTTTATCATGAACTCTTATTTTAATTTAATAAATGTTTAATTTATAAATTTAAAATTATTTTTACTTTATATATATTTTTTATAAAAAAAATACTATAAAAATTTATAATTTAAAATTAAAAATTAAAAACGAATATAAAAAATAAACATAGTTCTGACTATTCCTACAACATTTGTCATTCATGAACCTGCGCCACACTGGAATGTTCTTCCCCCATCCATTCGTTCCCTAAAATTGACTATGAACAGGTGTGTGTCTGGAAAAGCGAGTGTTCTAACATCTGTACTCGCGCTCTTGGCATAGAGATTCCTTCCGAAAGAGACGCCTTTTGGTGACGTGGCTAACGTCTTCCTGAAGGACGTATTAGACGTCG
The DNA here is from genome assembly GCA_029231665.1 of Morus indica. Classification (NCBI taxonomy): domain Eukaryota; kingdom Viridiplantae; phylum Streptophyta; class Magnoliopsida; order Rosales; family Moraceae; genus Morus; species Morus indica. The sequence goes on from JACAGA010000006.1 coordinate 17,912,543, forward strand.
CGACGAAGCGTCACGTCTGTTAGCGAAAACCAAACTAAAAATTAAAAAAAAAAAAATTACTTTTGTGAATTACCAAAATCACCCCTAACGGTTAGGTGATTGTCCTTTCATGCCCTCCCTCTCAATTTAAGGCGGCCATTTTCGGTTGTGGTCCCTACTCCTTAACCAAATCAAACACGTATTCTAATTCCCATTGAATAAGCGCATTAAAATTTTTGTTCGAATTGTTTCTCTCTTGATTGATAATTTCGTCATCAATGAAAGAAAAAAAAAAGGGGTCAAATTTTGGTGGAAATTAAATGCGAATTTTTTTTATTTATTTTACTGATTTAAATTTCAAAAAATTTAAAATTTTATTATAATAATTTTTTTTAAATAATTACATTTAATATTTTATTATACAAAAATTTACATAAAATTATAAATTATTTAAATTAACCAATTAATGATTATTTAAAAATTATGTTGAACAAGCCAGTACACATTTAAAGGTCTGTTTATTTTATAATTCGAATTTAAAATTTAAAATTTATTAAAATATAAATAATTTTTTTAAAATATTAATATTAAATTTTTTATTATAATAAAATTTTTATATAAAATTATATTTTAATTTAAATTAATAAATTTAAATTAACAAATAAACAGAGCACCGTCATCTTGATAAATTGAAAATTTGCAAGTGACACAGAACGACAGAAAAGCTTATATATATAGATAATATATATATATGATATTATCTGAAAACGACAATATGTGATTTTTTTCCTTCTTTGAATGCTTCTCTTGGGCACCCACTTCGTATCACTGATTGACTTTATTGGCCCTCTCCCGCCGCCTCCTTTCGCAGGGCCTTGACCGATTTATACACCTTCACTGCGTCGCATTCGCGTCAATATTGATTTCCCGTAATATGAGGTTGCCGTTCTATTATAATAAATTTTTAAAAAAATAATTACATTTAATTTATTTATTATAATAAAAAAATTTTCACATAAAATTATATCTTAATTCAAATTATAAATTTAAATCAATAAAATAAATAAACTCTTAATTTTTAAATCATTTATTATATAATATAAATTTAAAATTTAAATTTTATTATAATAAAAAAAATTTAAAAATAATTATATTTATTTTTTATCATAACAATTTTCATATAAAAGTATATCTTAATTAAATTAAAAATTTAAATCAACAAATTAAAAAAAAACTATGATTATTAATGCTGTAGTTTATGCCATACTTTTATGGTTCTTCGCTTTATTTTTCTTTTTAAAGAAAAATATTTGTTTAATTATAAAAAATAAAATATGCTTTTCTTTTTCGTTTTTCTTTCGGTTGTATCCTGTGATTTGCTGGTTCATGAAGATACTTTTTACTAAAAAAAAAAACACAATAAGAATTGATAAAATTATAAGGGACTTACCACCTACTGTCTTTTTTAATTGACTCTTATCTTTCATAATACATTTTCATTTGGTTTATTCTTTTCTATTGAGCAAAGCAAAATGTAAAACCGTCTTTATTTCAACATCTAATTTTTGTCATAATTATTAAGTTTTAGAATTTCAAAAAAAAAAATTAATTTTAAAATAATCTATAAATAAAAATATTGAAAGTGTTTTAACATCATATAGCAATCAAATGTCCAAATGTGACTCTCCTAAAAAAAAATGCCTAAATATGACGTGTTATATTTGGTGATAAATTTTTCATTAAATTTAACATATGTTAAATGTAAAATTTAGTGAAAAAAAAACATTGTACTTGAAAATGATTTTTCTACCGAAATACTGAAACTTAATATATTATTTTAACATTACATTGGAAATATTTCTTTCTTTTTATCGTTTAACTTCCATCTTTTACCTGCCGTGACAAATTTGACATAAATTATAACATATTTATTTGTTTTAGAGTATTTTTCGTCATACCCAAATGTTAAAATTTGACTTTTTTTTTTTTAGGTTAGCACACCATTGTGACAAATGCATTTGATATACTTTAACAAGATGGCATCATTCTTAAAAAACATTAAAAAAAAATGACTCTCTCGATCGGGCCTAGTTTAAATTCAACGAATCACGTTATTAGCACCATTATTTTTTTCACACTTGCTATCACAACATTTCCAACTGGTGTCGTTGGATTAGTAAGACAAACTTTTGTGTGTCTTGCAATCAAACTCTTTTATCTCTTGTCGTTTAAGGGTTCGGTCTTACTTAAAAAAAACTTTTGCACGAACTCGTTACCTTTTGGAAGGCTTACTTCACTTATATGTTTATTATTATTATTATTATTACTATCATCAGTTTTTTGAAATGTTTATTACAATAATACATTTTGATAAAAAAAAAAATTAATAAGCACATTAATTTATATGATATATATTTTGCTAGAAGCACGTTGATTTGTATAAAATACAAAGGTTATAAACTTATATGATAATTGATATGAAATAAGAATAAAATAAATTAAAAGAGGAGGGACAAGTCCATTATAGGCTTTTCTAATTGATTTTTTCTTATAAAAATTGAAAAAAAAAATTCTCAAAAAGGGAAAAAGAAACGTACAAGTTGGAAACCACGTGGATTAACATTAATCTAATCTAGCCACTATCTCTATTATCAAATAAAGTCAAAGCGATGGAATTAGTATCCCAAAAGTTACTCCTTGAAAAGGGGAAGTCCACGAAACCATTCTCCTGTGTTTTTTTTTTTTTTTTTTGGGAAAATCATATATAGCATATTTGATACCTATATTAAAATAAATAGCATTTTTAAAAAAAAAAATAGTGAGAAATTATAGCATGTTTCTAATTTTCAATTTTAAATTAAATGTTCTTTCGTAAATTTATCATTTCTTTCTTTTAGAGTTTTATCTTTTCTTCCTCACACCATTCCCCTCAGCCGCCTCTCCGATTTCTATTTCCTCTCCCCTCTCTCTCATCACAAACTTTGCTCTGGACGGCGACGGCAAGTTGAGGTCTCTCTCGTTTCCCCCATCTTTCTTGTCAGCAACCTCAGCTCTGATTTGGTGATGACAATGACGATGATCGATTCAGGACGCGTCGCGAATCACGTCTGAGCAGATCGCCACATATGGGGTCCACTTCTAGCAGTGACAATGACGACTTGACGAACCTGTAAACCACGTCTAACTAGATCGTGACATGTGGATTAATACAATATTTAATGGTAAATTCGGTATTTACCATTAAATACAGTGTTAAACGGTCATCGAAAAATATTTCCTGAAAAACGGTAACCGATCACCAAGAAATAGTCACAAATTGTCAGAAAATGGTCTCTGATCGTTGGAGCTGATCCCTGGTTCCGGGCACAACGGACTTGACCATAATCTACCTATTTTAAAAAAAAAAATGCTACAATTTACTATTTTTTTTTTTTTTTAAAAAATAGATGTTTAGGAGGAAGAGTGAGGTGGAAAAAGAGGTTTATGGATATTTTTTGATTTTTAATAATGTTTAAAACTTAAAGTATCACATTATGTTACGATTTACTGTTTTAAAAAAATATGTTATAATTGTATTAATCGCTTTCTAATTATATTATTTACTTCCTTATCGTTCTTATTTTTAGTTTTATTTTTATTAATTTTGTTCCCTTTTGTTGCTATACCAGAATAAGTCATCTCTTTTGCAAATGCTCCCTTTCATTCGTTTACTGACGTGTAAAACACATTTTTTTTTTTTTGTTTTAATAATTCCATAAGTAGTTGAGCTTATTCTATATATGGTGTATATATGATTATGTATTCATTTTATTCGTGCATTTATATTGCTAAGATAAGATTTTCATAATTAAGTATGACAAATTATATCTAAATAAATTTCATATACTTCTCTGATGTGTTAAAAAAACATTGTTCTTTTTTAAAGGGTTAAAACATTATTTCAATAACTAAACAAAAGACTATTTTCTAAGTTTTCATAAGGAAAAAAAACTATTTTCAAAATATCCTTTTTTTAATATAAAACATTCTTTTTTATTAAGAGTGTGCAACATACCGTTCAAAGTCAAACCTATCAAACAAAACTAAATAAAAAAAAAATCAAAACCAAACTAATTAATAATTCGATTTAAAAATTCAAATCAAACTTTAGCCCTCTTCTCCAATATGTTTTTTGTTCAATCTGAACTTCATTTTTTTTTTTTCCAACTGAGATTCACATTTTCTTTACTTTAGATAGGATGACATTAAAATATATGTGTTGGTTGTAAGACCATGAGTCTCTGTTCATTTGAGGTATTTTTGTCTTTGTTATGAGCTTTTTAGTTCACTATATATTTAAAATTTTATTTGAATTGAATACAATTTTATGTGAAAGTTTTCTCGTAGTACAAAATTAGATGAATCGGGCCTAATTAGCAAAATAGAAATTTATTTAATTTCACCGATTGAGTTTTTTAATTTTAATTTTTTTCAGTTAAAATTCTTCAAAAATATTACAACTAACTTTTTTTATTACAATTAAAACTCTAATATCACATCTTCACTCAAATTGAAAACTCAAATCTCCGTAAAGAATGAGGTCTAGACTCTTTCAAAGATCCCGTTCACTTCACTGATTCGAGTTTAGAATTTGAGTTTTGTTACAGTAAAAAAATTTTAAAAACAGTCACATTTAATTTTTTTATTACAATAAAAAACTCTCATATAAAATTGCATCTCAATTCGAATTATAAATTCAAATAAGTAAAGTGAACAGGCCATTCTCTTTCCGATCCTGTTTTATCCGTTTCACACGTGTCATTCTCTTTATTTTTTTGTTTTCGGCATTTATTACCAAGAACCCCAAAATTGCCTCCAGCTAAGAATCCTTCATCTATGGCAGGCGCAACCTGCACCCAAAAATTCGTCACCCATTGAAAATTTCGCCGTCACAAAAGAAAAAAGAAAAAAAGCAAAAAAAAAAAAAAAAAAAAAAAAAAAAAAACGAGAAATCTTTTCCCGGAGAATGTTCGAATATGAAGGAAAGAGTGGGTTCTATGATTTATAAAAGGGAAAATGTCAGTGTCTCTGGATATGGAACGGGAAGAAGACGACTGGTTACGGAGGAATCCAGAAACTTGCTGTAGATAACGGCCTAAATGGCACTGCCATAAACAGGAAGTTGACAATGCGTGCGCGCATAAAATTCTCAGAAATAAATAAGGTCTCTTTCTGTCCATAAATTTAAATTAATATAATTTTATGTGAGAAATTTTTATAATAATAAAAAAATTAAATATAATTTTTTAATTATAATAAAATTAAAAGTAAAAATTTTAATTAGTAAAATCATAAGCTTTACAATTTTCATTATTTTATAATTTAAAATTTTATTATAGTATTTTTTTAAAAATAATTATATTTAATTTTTTTATTACAGTAAAAGAATTTTATATGAAATTCGTCTCATTTAAATTAAAAAATTTGGACCTCGTTCCTTCATCGATTCGAGTTTTTAGTTTTAGGTTTCTACAGTAAAAAACTCTCAGAAAATGTCACATCAAAATTTTCTACTACAGTGAAAAGCTCTCAGAAAATATCACATCTCAGCTCGAATTAAAAACTCGAATTCGCGAAGTGAACGAGGCCTTGAATTATTTAACTAAACGGACCTTAAAAATATATAGAATAAAATTACGAAAATAGTAAAAACTGACTAGATATAAAAAATTTTTTAAGAAGTAATATGACTAATTTTTAATTATAAAAATTAATAGTAAGCTATAATTTATCAAGTTATAATTTATAATCAGATAATTATACATCAACCTTATCAAATTAAATTCATAATTAAATACATTATAATAAAAAATTATAAATTATAAATAAATTTATCAAATTATAATTTATAATCAAATAAATTATAAATAAAAATAATAATTTAATCTATTTATTAATTTATATAAATTATTAATATATTAATTTTAATTCATTTTAAATCCCTATTTCTTACTTTCTTATTTTAAGCCGAAAAGGACGAATGGCAGTCTTGTAAATATAATTGAAAAAAATCACTTATTATTTACTGTATTTGTTTGATAAAATAAAATAAGGACGCATGTTAAATAAATAGAGTAGCGTCTGAGAGAGAGTATACAATAGAGTTGTATTGTAGCCGGACAAAAAGCAAAAGCAAACAGCAAAAAAGAGTAGGGGTGTTCATAAATCCGCACAACCCGTAAACTCACCCCGCACCACCCCAATCCACCCCGAAAAAAGTAATCCGCAACATTATTTTTTATTTTTCGGGCTATTATACCTCCAATCCGAGTGTTTGAGGCGGATTGTGGGTTGAGCCCATAACACCCCGCAGCCCCCAACCCAACCCGCACAAAATAGGCTTATGTTTCGGCTATTAAGTTGTCGTATATGTAACTGCAGGGATCGCTCATGTTTTCTTGATCTTTTAAGTGTTTCTCCATTCTGCAAACTCATTATGCCTAATATTTACTTAGAAATTAGAATTCCTTTGTCAAGTAGTTAGTTCACAGAGATTTTTTTTTTTTGAGTTCGGTATGTGAGCTAAAGCCCTTGTTTGATTAGAAAAAAAAAAATAAAAAAGTGAAAGAAAGGAATTGGTTGGGAGAATACTAGTTAAGTGTCCAGCCTCTATGTTTGCTTTGCTTAAGCTATTTGTTTTATATGTTTAAGACTAATTTATAAGTGTAAGCTATTTGTTTTATATGTTTAAGACTAATTTATAAGTGTAGACTAAGTTATGTTTGTTTTGTATTTGATGTTTGATGGACTATTTTGCTTCATGTTTGATGTTAGATGGACTGATAAAGATGGTTGTTATTTCGATTTAATGATGAAGTTTGAATATTATATTGAACTTTAAGTCATTGATTTTTTAAATGTTGAAACCGACCACCCCGCACCACCCCAACTCAACCCGAACATCGTTGGGTTGTGAAAATTTTCTAACATCGTTGGGACCAAATATGTGCACCCCGCACCCTTTGGGGCGGGGGAAAAAAATTTCTACCCCGCACCAACCCAACCCATGAACACCCCTAAAAAAGAGTGCCGTTGGGGCCAACGCTGACGTGGCAAATGCACTCGTAATAGTAATCACTATTATATTAATTTAAAATATTATTATATAAACACCACTCAAACACGCTTTCTTTCTGCTTTGCGTCTCATCATCAGTCGTTCCCACAGAAAAAGAAAGAAGAAAAGAAAAACCAAAATAAAACCAAACTCCAAAACTCTTTTCTTTTTCTTCTTCTTTTCTTTGTTATTGTTATTACTTTCCCTTTCTTTCTCATCTGAATTGGGAAAAAAAAAGTCGACAATCTCTTTTGAGTTTTGTCGTTTGATTTTCCTGGTTTTTAATCGAAGTAATTGGTCGTTGGTGGGTAATCGGAGGTGTGGGATTATACGACGTCGTACGCGTGGTTTGGTTAGGTAGGACTGGACTGGCCAGAGATGGGTGGTGGTGAAGTTGAAGCGGTGGGGAATGGAGGAGGAATAGCAGCGATGGAATTCTTCCGGGAGGGGGAGGGTGATGAAACGGCGTCGTACACTTGGCCTCCGAGAATCCCCAGACGCCTTTCCAGGCGCCTCCACTGTAAGACTCCCTGCACCGTCGAGCAAATTGAAGCTAAGCTTCGTCTCGCCGATCTTCGCCGTCAGGTCTCTCCCTCTCTCTAATTTCCTTTTTCGGTTTTTTTGTTTCTATTTTTGTTTTTATTTTCCTTTTCAGTTTTTTTGTTTTTGTTTTAAATTCATCTTTTTATAACCTTTCATCCTTTTATCGAGGAAACTCGAAGTAGTTATTTATTTATTTATTATTATTTCAATTTTCTTCACGAATTTCTCTTCTATGAAATTCGATGACTCTCTCTCTCTCTTCTCAATTTTTTTTTTAAATTTTTGTTAATACCTTCCGTAATTTCAAAGTGGCTTTTAATAAACCTGCTTATTTCTTAATATTCGACTTGTTCGCTTGCTTCGTAAACTTCAACGACTGAACTATAACATTTTCTTCTCTGTTATTCTTAAGTTGCCTTTTGTTTTTTGTTTTTATTAAATTCATTCGATATCTAGAATTATAATATATTTTTTTCTTTAAAACATTTTATTATTGTCTTTATATGCTTAGAATTCCTGAAGTGATGATTACAGGAAAGAAAAAAAATCGTCGAATTCTTCCGAGTTTTCATGTTTTTGGTGTCCATCCTTTTTTAAAATATTATATATATATATATAGATATAGGAGAGAGAGAGAGAGAGAGAGAGAGAGAGAGAGAGATTGTACCTACCCCTTCTCTCGCTGGATTTTCCCAATTCCAGAATTCCTAGAGGTGGTTAGAGTTTTTTTGGTTCCTTTTTTTTTTTTTTTTTTTATAAATATTTACGAACCTTGTGATAAGGAATGTTGCTGTGTTTAGTGATCAGTTCTCCTTCTGCTGAATTTTGTTTTTCACTCTTGGGTCTTCCTTTTCATGATTCAGAACTATTTTCGTATATTTTTTAAGGGAAAATACGTGTTTTTTTTTTTAAAAATATTACGGCGAATTACGAAATTATAATTCGAATTATGACACGAATTCTCGTATCAAATTATTCCTTAATTTTTTAAACTTCATATGGTCTCTCTTTTTTTAAAAAAAAAAAAAATTTTTAAACTTCATATGGTCTCTTTCACTTTCTATTGGTGTTTGATGTGAATTATAATTGGACGTCCATACAACCATAATAGCTTTGGCTAATTTTCAACAAGTCCTGGTTTCTTCCACACGTAACATATATAAAAGTGTAACATATAAAAACTGAGGTTATAACATGGCACTCATACATCGTACGTAAAAACGTTACTTAAAGGTTAAAAAGTTATATATGCTTTAGCAGGACATTTATTTTGTAACAATTAAGGAATTTATTCGTCTCGTTTCTAAAGGTACTGGTACGTCGAATTCATGGCGTGTTTCTAAAGTTAAGTATGGAAGAACCGCCCTTTTAACAATTTTTGCCTTTGTGGGTATTCGCTTTTGATCAACCTTTTTGCGTTGTGAGAAAACTTTTCTTGGTTGTACCTAAAGCTATAGTTCTCTTTGATTGCAGGAATACTATGAGAAGTTGTCGAGCAAGGCACGGCCGAAGCCTCGAAGTCCCGTGCGGTCTTCCTCTTCTGAGGAGGACCTCGGGCAGCGCCTTGAAGCTAAGCTACAGGCTGCTGCCCAGAAAAGGTGGATGTTATTTAGTTACTGAATGATTTTGTTACTTTTATTGGTACTTATTCTTGGATGGAAACTTGAAATGTTGGGTCCAGGACAAAGAAATAGATGCATTTTGAATAATTGAGTTGTTTTTTGTTTAGGGATGTGAACAGGCCACCCTGCCTATCCTGCAAGACTTTAGTTTTTGTTTTGCTTTCGACATGCTTACTTCAGGCATTAATTTCGGAATGTTTCTGTGGTGGTCCATGGCCCTTTGATTGTCTCCTTGTTCTTTTTAAATGATTTTACTCAAAACTAAGCTCGCACTGTAGAAATTTACAGGAATCTTTTCTCTGTTTATTATCTTCTCTCTTTATTTTGATTTTTTACTTAGATAACGCATCTTCTTTCGACTGGTCTAGTTATTTCCCGAAATCTCCTTTTATTTTCTATTTTTATCATTCCGTACTCTTAACTCATCTTTTTGACACTTCACAAAGCAATTATTATGGTGAAAAGATTATTTCGTGCTTGTGCCATTCTAATTATCTATATACTTTGTTAGTATATTCTTCTTATATGTATTCGTATGTATACAAAGATTAAGCTCGTGTTCTCGGAAGTGATGTGTGTGCAGAGACACATATATGTGCATATATATGTGTATATTACTGCCGAGGCTGATGTTAAATCTGTGACTGGCTAGATGTCTTCTTTTCTAGGTTGATCTGCTACTTTTTTTTTTTTTTTTTATTTATTTATAAATTTGACTCCTTTTTACTTCTTGTTGAATCAACAGGTTGAGGATTTTGGAAAAGGCTCAAATGCGCTTAGCTAGGTTGGATGAGTTGCGGCAAGCAGCTAAAAGTGGGGTAGAAATGCGTTATCAGAAGGAACGAGAGAAAATTGGCTCAAAAGTACAATCACGTTTTCAACAGGCAGAGGCAAATAGAATGATGATGCTTAAGGCTTATAGACAAAGAAGGGCCACACTAAAGGAGAGATCATCTCAGTCCTTATTGCGCAAGATGGCACGAGACAACAAATACAAGGAATGTGTACGGGCTGCAATTCACCAAAAACGTGTGGCTGCTGAGAAGAAGCGATTGGGATTTCTGGAAGCAGAGAAGAAGAGGGCTTGCGCTAGGATGTTGCAGGTTCGCCGAGTTGCTAAGTCTGTCTCTCATCAACGTGAGATTGAGAGGAGGAGAATGAAGGACCAGTTGGAAGATCGGCTACAAAGAGTACGTATCAATTCTCTATTGAACTCGTATTGCAATTCTGTGTTATTCTTAGTGGTGCTTGAGGTGCTTTGTTATTTATGTGTTTCAATATGGTATTTTATGTGTTATTAGGCAAGGAGACAAAGAGCAGAATATTTAAGGCAGAGAGGTAGGCTTCATAATTCCGTTCAAGTGAACTGGAATACGATGCACAAGCAGGCTGATCTCCTCTCTAGAAAATTGGCAAGGTATTTCTGTTGTAACCCTTTTGTATTTTGAGATGGTTGTCTTTTTTAGTCTTGGTGGACATCGTATGCACTACTGATTGGTAAACTAATTTTTACGCATAAAACTTGAGTTGTCTTGTTTAATTTGTTGCTTTTGTAGGTGTTGGAAGCGGTTCCTTAGGCAGAGAACTACCTTGTCATTGGCAAAGGCTTATGATGCCCTAAATATAAAGGAGAAACACGTCAAATCTATGCCTTTTGAGCAGCTTGCTCTTCTGATTGAGTCAGCTGACACTCTACATGCTGTGAAAGCTTTACTCGATCGTTTTGAGAGTCGATTAAAGGTCTTAAGAGCTATTGCTTCTACTAGTCATACACCCGGCACAGAAAACATTGATCACCTTCTCAAACGAGTTGCTACTCCAAAGAAAAGGACTACTCCAAGGAAAACTCCGAGGGGAAGAGAGGCAAAGAAAGCCACTACGTCCAGGGAGACAGCTAACAATCTAACTAGATTATCAAGGTATCCAGTAAGAGTAGCCCTTTGTGCTTACATGATCTTGAGTCACCCAGAAGCAGTTTTCAGTGGTCAAGGAGAGCGGGAGATTGCTTTGGCCAAGTCCGCTGAAGAATTTGTTCATGAGTTTGAATTGTTACTGAAGATTGTACTAGAGGGGCCTGTGCATAGTTCTGACGAAGAGTCTGAGTCTGTGACGCCTAAACGTTCAACCTTCAGATCGCAGCTAGCAGCTTTTGATAAAGCATGGTGCGGTTACCTAAATTGTTTTGTGTTATGGAAAGTTAAGGATGCACAGTTACTGGAGGAAGATTTGGTTAGAGCAGCTTGCCAGCTAGAGCTCTCAATGATGCAGAAGTGCAAGATGACCCCCGAAGGAGATAGTAGTGACCTTACTCACGATTTGAAGGCTATTCGGAAGCAGGTATACTACAGCTCATTGATTTTTCTTCCACCAAAATTAACGTAACTAACAATATGTTTCTGCACTGTTTGATTCACAATTAAAAAAAGAGTTAAAAATAAAAAATAAAAACAGATAAAATTTCAATTTTCAAGATTCTCTTATTTTTCAATTTGATTGACTTATAAAAAAGGAGAGAGAAGGATGAAAAAAGGGGAGACTTCCCCTTTGACTGACTGAAATTTTCTATAGAACAGAGTAAGGTTTGGAGAGAAATGTAGTAGGTGGAGATATGAGTGGTGCTTGCAGGCTTTTCATTTTTGTTGTCAGTGACTGTGATCACAAAATGGGAGAAGCTATAGAACTTCCTTTCTCACTTTTATTTTCTGCGCTCCAAGTGGACTAAGTATGTCATATAATTGCATTAGTGAACCCTCCACTCAATTCGAATGACAAGTACAGTTTTCAAAGCTAGTGAAGCATGAATCTTTATTTTTTATTTTTTATAAAGCATGTCAATATTGTTTATTTATTTATTATTTTTCTCAGCTAATATTAATTTCTGTTCTATTTTTAGGTGGGGGGAGGGTGGGGTTGGGGGTTGTTCTTAGAAGATTGTTTCATTCTAGGAAATGAAAAGGTGTAGTACTGATTGACGACAGTGTCCTTCAAGTTTTCTGTCTGTTGCTTTTGAATTCTGTCATGAGACAGAAAGTTGCAGGCTGGTTTGCAATGGGTTTTGGGGGGAATTGCTTGATTCTTGTGAAGTTGTGTATGCTTGAGTCTTGATTGTGTGCGTGAGTGTGGTGGGTTCGGGATTACCACTTCGATGATACCTACAGGGGATGGAGTCCAGGGAAATTGCAATGTTGCCCAGCAAAATTATGTTATTCAGATCCGTAGTCATTTGTTTATTTGCTTATCAGCTAATACTTTTTGGTTATTCTAATGGTGCAGGTTATAGAAGATCAACATCTTTTGAGGGAAAAAGTGCATCACCTGAGTGGGGATGCTGGGATTGAGCGGATGAATTCTGCACTATCTGAAACACGATCCAAATATTTTCTAGCCAAGGAAAATGGTAGCCCATCGAGGTCACAGATTACTCATTTTATCTCTCCAAGTCCGCCTAGTTCCTCAGGTGGTCCTTTGTTTGCTACCTCAGACAAGAAAAGAAACATGGTTGAGAGTAAAGAGCGTCCAATCCGCGTGGTTCGCTCCTTGTTCAGGGAAGATGATACTCCTAAAGGCCCTCGTTCTTCTGCTCCAATAACCATTTTGGATGAACAACTGGGATCTTCTATTGAGAAGTTGGCCACAGAGAATGAATTGATTGTAAATGAATTTCTTCACAAGCAGCATGAGGGGTTCACTGATATCTTTAATTTAAATGATGAAGATCAAAACGGTGTAAAGGTCAGTGCACTATGACAAATACATGTCTGTAGCAAAAGTAAAACCTTAGGGAAGAGTTTTGATTTCATTGCTTTTTAGTTGACCAGCTTTTGAGTTATAACTACTTTTTGTTTTTTTCGTCTATGGAAGTTCCTTGCTTTATTTGGTTTTTGAAAAGGAGATGAGGAAGATCTTTCACACTTGCTGATGTTTGTATTGAAATCTTGCATGTTTCTTTGCTATTCTCCTCGTTGTTGGCAGGCAAAGATAAGAGAGACTATGGAGAATGCTTTCTGGGATAGCATCATGGAATCAATGAAAAGTGAGGGTCCTAATTATGATCGCGTTATTCAACTGCTAAAAGAGATAAGGGATGAACTTTGCCAGATGGCTCCAGAGACCTGGAGACAAATGATTATGGAAGCTATTGATCTTGACGTTCTCTCTCAGGTATGAGCATCTTTGGTTTTATTTAATTATTACTAGTTACTTTGCAAAATGTTGCTTGTAAAATTACTAAGTTCTATTTTCTTTCAAGGTGCTTAAATCTGGTAATCTGGACATTCATTACCTTGGAAATATCCTGGAATTTGCATTGGACACTTTGCAAAAACTCTCTTCCCCGGCTAATGATGTTGAGATGAAGAATACTCATCAGAGGTTAATGAAAGAATTAGCAGATACATGTCAGGCCAAAGATGGCTCAAACCATTCAAGTGTTATTGTGATGATCAAAGGTCTGCGCTTTGTCCTAGGGCAGATTCAGGTAAAAAAAAAAAATTATTTCTTTATTAAATAGTAGGTATTATTGCAACAATTAAAGGACCACAGTGGTCCAATTTATAAACTTTCTTAACACACGTCAAATGGCCTTTTTGTCATGTATTAAGAGCTAGTGTGCAAAAAGGTGGATATTGCAAGTGTAGTCTAGTCTATAAACACGTGGGTTTGTAAGTGTAGTGTAGTCTAGTTTTTGAAAATAAACGAAGTTATGCCAGATCTTGTTTTGGTACATATCATCTTGAGAATTCTGACTCTTTTTCTTCCCTTTTCCTTTCCCTTCCTTCCCCCTTTTTTTTGGTGCATCACTTTTCACCCAAGATACGTATTTACGTGCAAACAGCAATCTTTTGTTATTTATATGGAAGTAAATTGATTAGTTATATGGATGTATATTCTCATAGGTGCTTAAGCGAGAGATAAGCAAAGCACGTATAAGAATCATGGAACCTTTGCTAAAGGGATCCGCTGGTTTGGATTACCTCAAGAATGCTTTTGCCAATCGCTATGGATCTCCCTCTGACGCATACTCCTCCCTACCATTAACGGTGCAATGGCTATCTACTGTGTGGAATTGCAAAGATCATGAGTGGGAAGAACATGGACATTCCCTCTCTGCTTTGGACAATGAAAGTTCATCTCATGGCTTGATTCCTTCCACCACCCTTAGAAGTGGTGGAACCTTTGTGGTCAAACCTAACATGACTTCTGTTGCATCTGGTGCTACCAAGACCGCAGGTTTGAATGCTTACCTCCTGTGAAAATTAGAGAAGGAAAAACTTTCAACTGTAATTTGGCTTCGTACTTTTTTATCATCTCATTTTGCCGTCCTCTTTTATTGATCAGGTAATCAACAGCCAGAATGCAAGGGAGAAAGAGTTGATTTGCTCGTCAGGCTGGGCTTGCTCAAGTTGGTAAGTGGTGTATCTGGTTTGACACTAGAAGTTTTGCCCGAAACTTTTATGCTGAACCTCCAGAGGCTGAGGGCTGTTCAGGCTCAACTTCAGAAGATTATTGTAACTGCTGTCAGGTAATTGACATAATTCCCAGCATTACTCTCTATTTAGCATTTTGTTAGTAAATACTTTTAGGCCTTACTTATCTGTGGCTGTAAATGCAGCATTCTTATTTGCCGACAAACCCTCGTAAGTGAGAGAATAATAGACAGCTCTAGAGATATGGAGGGAATGGTATCAGAATGCATAGAGAGACTAGTGGAGCTCTTGGATGTTGTGGAAGATGCAGGTATTGAAGAAATTGTTGAATCAATCAGTAGGTTCTCAGTGAACGGTCACGAAGATGGAGACGTCCAGAAGCTGCAATCACGGAAGGCGGTCATGGCGAGGATGTTAGCAAGGAGCTTGCAAGCCGGGGATCCTGTATTTGAAAAGGTATCCCGAGCTGTCTATACTTCTGCCAGAGGAGTCGTGCTCGGAGGGAGTGGACCCCATGGAAGAAAACTAGCTGAGATGGCGCTCCGACAAGTTGGAGCTGCTGCACTGAGTAAGAGATTGGTGGAAGCTGCTGAAGTTTTAGTGGTGGCTGCTACTGTATCAGTTAGTGTTCATGGACCATGGTATACACAACTGGCTGATAACATGTGAAGAAAGTATGATTTGGCGTACAGAAGAAGAAAATAATGCACAGATGTAGATGGTAGGAGTTTTTATTTAAAGCTGTGTCTTAATTAACTGCAGTTGTAAATTATGGATATAGATTTTAACTATTAATGCAAAATTCTTTCTTTCTTTGGTGTAATACAAGGGAACATATGTAAATATGTTTGGATGTAATAAAGGGGTCTGTTCTCTTCGCCTTCAGGTTTCTCACAGGAAATATTTGTAGACCGTAATTATCGTCTTGGTAATAATAATATTAAAAATAATGTCAATGGTACTTCCTTGTTTTTTTGCTTTTGAAAAGCGAACTGGTGAGTGGTGACAAAAATCCCTTATTTCACTTTGCCTATTTTCTATTCATGGAAAAATTAAAGGCAACATTGTTTTCCCGAAAGGAACTCTAGGTAATGGTATCCGTACGATTATAGTTGAATACCTATTCCATTTTCTCATGTTCTCATGATAATGTTGTTATGCCACGACTATTTCTTTTTCTTTTTTGTCAATTAATGTTCACAATAATGCTGAGTACATATTATTGAGCATAGTCTTGATATTTTAGAAAATTTAACCGGCTGAAAGTTTCATTAAAAGAATTTAAAGCACAGGGAATGCTTTTCGTTTAATTTTTAAATGGAATTCAATGAAATACAAATATATATATATATATATATATATTATGCAAGAAACACGAGAATATTACATTGATAAAATGATTTTTCTATAGCAATAGCAGGTTTAAGAATAGGATTGCTTACCCGACCAAAAACCAAATTATAGCCCGTCGTATCATATATCTACAGACGCAGCCCATGCAAGCAAGCATTCAAGGCAACAATTTAGGTTACACCAACAAAAAGGTGCGAACAATAGTCTAAACCTATGAAACAAACGAATTTATTTCATGACTACATACCACATTAGAGTGCCAACAAATGATGGAACAAAGCTTTGTTATAAAAATGAGCATATTCCTTTTCTTTTGCCTTTCATTTTACATTTGCTTGAATCAAGAAGTCTAGATTGCAATGGATAGTCGTGCATTTTCTTCCTCAGAAATAAATATAGCGCCCAAAAAGTTGGCATGCCTAATTGTTCCTGCCCACCATCATTGTCGTACATTTTTCAGAGTCGACCATAACGGTAGGAGTCGTTCACCATTCTGATTAGTCTTCACCGAGCCATTAGTTTCAATATCATATTTCTCAAAATCTAGGTCATTGCCAATGTACTGACTGCAAAAATCTTGTTCCATGCAGTTACTTGTCTCGTCAACTTTGTTCTGCTTCTTCGTTGCCATTTTCTTTGATCGACCAGTGCTGTTAAATTCAAAGTCCTCTAAATTTGGACTCTGATCTCCACCCCTTCTCTTCTTTATGGAATCAGTACTCTCATTGCTGCTGCTGTTGTTTTTGTCTTTCCTGTGGTGCTCTTTTATGACAGATTCAATGGTTTCGAGAATTCGATCTCCATACTTCATTACCTTAGCCCTTAATTTGGAAACATACAAGATGACCATTAACATGTCGGCTTGGCAAGCAGCACAAAAATTTATAGTATTAACCTGTAAACTTACTTGCCAATTCCATGTATCTCAAGCAGTTCTTCTTTTGTCCTGGGAAGCTTTTTGCATATCTGCTTAAGAGTATTATCCCTGTAAAAAGAAAAGGTATGCCGACATGTACCACAAAAAGGATAGAAAAGAAAGAAACAGCGAATTGCAGCTTACACAAAAATGTGGTACGCCATGACCCCCTCTCCAGCTTCTTTAACAAGAGCAGCTCGAAGCTTCCGCAAAGCTGGAAATAGTTTAGCTGAGACATTCTTCGATAGCATAGCCACAAAGAACAAAGAACAAAGAAAAGGAAATTAATTTTATTGTTGAAGGTATTTCTATATTACAAGAATTTGTAAATCTAACACTCATGCTTTTGTCATACGCAGATAAATGAGTGTATATGTTAGGAACCTAATATTTAGAAGTCTTTTTCAATAGTCTTAAGGGTAGTATAAATAGGGGGTTTAGTTGCTAGGGAGGGGCAGATTGGTAGAGAGTGTCTAGTGCTGTGCATTATTTTGGAGGTCGGGGGTCCTCGAAACTGTCCATCTATTTTGTAGTTTTCCATTTTTAATGTTGTTAATGAAGCTCAGATTTTCGGGTTCCTAACAGTTTACTTATTCCACACATGAAACATGCAAATACAAGAGACATGTCATTTAAGTACCACGTCTACTTCAGACTGAGGTTGAGCAGAAATGTTAGGACTCAGATTCTCGTGGAGCAATGAGCCATTGGCTGGAGTAATGTCAGATTTACTCTTTTTAAGAAGTTTTACGGAAGAAGGGAACCTACAAGATAAATGAATAAAAATCCCGCGTCAGTTGCAGTAGTGCATGTAGGTGAGCCAAGAGTAGTGCAGTGGAAGGACAAAAAAAATGATCAAGACAAGAAAATGCAAATTTATCTAGTAGGGAGAAGCTTCTGCTATAAACAGAAAATACACTTTGCTGAAGCACTCGACAGAAGTTGTCAAACTCTAAAGTTTCACCATCTAACCAAAAAGAACATAATCAACAATAGTACATGCTGAGAGAACCACAACGAATTTGTAAAAAAATATATTTCTTTTAATAGGGAAAAAAATCATTAAAAAGGTGACAGATAACAACTATATAACTTGGTAACTTTGACCACATGTCCTAGTAAGAGAAGCCAAGGAAATTTCATTGAAAAGGTAACCTGGATAACAACTTTACAACTTGGTAACTTTGACCACAGGTCCTACTAAGAGAAGCCAAGAAATTCAATTATTGAGTCAACTTGTATACTGGAAGTAGTTGAGTTTGGTGCAGAGATTGCTAAAAAATACAATCCAGCTGTTTAATAACTCATCAAAGCAAAAAGAAAAAAAAGTACACATTCTTAAACTATGTTAGCACTTTGCCCCAGGTGAGAGTCATCAGGCACGGATTTTGTTGGTAAGTAAAGTGTAGACATAATGAATGTGCATTGCTGATTCAGAGATTTTATCTTCGACATGTCAACGTAATATTGATTCAAACAACCAAAAGGAGTACCAATTTTAAGTTTGAGAAAGAAAGCAGCAGTAGAGTCAACCTTAATACAATTGTCCTCCTTCCAGAGCAGAGATCATATGCTTTGGACTGGTTCACCTGTCAGCAAATGTGAACCGTCATCATGGATAAGTGATGATAAAAGGACACAAGAAGAACCAATTTCTTGGGGCCCGTTTGTTTCATATACTCAAAAACTCAAATCATTGATTATGCTACAGTATTTTCCTTTCACAAAAAATTTGAATTCCAAACGTCAAAATCAAGAATCATGGTTTGAGTATATCTTCCAAACAAGCCCTTGATCTTTCAAATATTATATATGAAGAAAAGGAATTCTTTCAAGTACCTTTAGTACTGAGGATACAGATCCATAAACATCACTTTTCCTTACTTCCTCCACAAGAATATCCTCAGTAACAAGATAACGCAAAATACGGGAAGCTTCTCCCTTGGCTAGATGTTTTCCAGCCCCATGGAGTCTTAAAGTTTCATGTTTATGTTTCTTGACCTATTTTTTGACATTACAGATATACAATTAAGACTAAAAATTAATGACAGTACACCGAAAGCATCATACATTTCTTACAAGAACTCACAATTTGGCTCAAGGAGCCCCTGTAGACTTCCAAAATATGAGATGATGAATGCTGCCCCCCTGTTAACTTCACTAGTTCAACCTATGAGAACGACACAGGAAAAAGTAGCCAATATAAGATACAAGAAATATGATATGTTAATTCAAAGCAACAGTAATCACTACAAACAAATATGACATCTTAAAAAGTAATCCAACAAGGTTACAAACCAAATGCTTTGCCATCTCAGTGACATCCTTGTCAACAAAGCTTTTGACTTTCAAACAATTATCACAAGTTTTTTTGCAGGCTGCAGAATCAAACTTCTCCCCAAAATGGATAAGTTGTAGAAGACGTCGACAATCAACATCATTTTCACAGTAACTGACCTGAAATAGGTAATATTACTTTATTTAGAACATTTTGATTCTAAACATAAAGTGAATATAAAAGGATGGAATGGCAAAAAGTACAACTTGAAACCTCCATCAATTACCATTCTTAAAAGATTTTCAGTATTAGTTTCTAGTATTCCTCCTGAGTTCATTGCATTAACACCATTTTTCCGAGATGTGAAAGGACCTTGCTCTATGACACCTTGGCTAATCATATGTTTGACTCGTATCTGCAAGATGAAATGCAAACAGAAATAATTATAAATATAAAAAACAAAAGAAAAAGATGCCAGTCTTGAAATCTTAGCAATCTGCAACTTATTCTTTTTTTTCCCCGAAGGAATACTGCAACTCATCTAGTGTACAGTAGAGTAACCAATATGCATACACGTAGTAATTTCATGAGAACAACTTACATAGTCACTGTAACTGTAATACAACACACAAGATGAACGCTGACCATCTCTACCAGCTCGACCACACTCCTGATCAATAGCGGTCCAATTAGCTAACAAAATACATACATGGTCCTCTCTTAACTAAAACCAAGCAGTAAGCTAATAAAGTCAATGATAAAATTAAAAAATGAAAATAGACAGTTTAAATTTCAAATTTCAAACTATAATTCAATCTAAAATGTATCAACTAATTTTTGTTTCAGTACCTGATGATATCCTTCAATAGATTTTGGGAGAGAATGGTGAATTACAAAGCGAACATCTGGTTTATTGATACCTGGAAGTCTTAATGTTAGTCAATGGTCGAGTTTAATTAATCAAAACTGCAATCAGCACGTACCCATTCCAAATGCCACTGTAGCACAAATTATGTTTATTTCGTCTTTGCTCCATTGATTTTGTACAAAGGCACGTTGAGAGAGTTCCATACTACCATGGTAAAATGCAGCTTTATGCCCACATTCCTGCACAAGAATTAAATGAACTCTTAATGAAACATAATCCATTATGTTCAATGTCTAAGTGAAACAACAGATTGTTATCTAGCCATGGCTTCATTTTCTATCTGTTAAAAGATTTAAATTCTGTAATTTTCAAGGTCAGCCTTGAATAATCCCTTACAGACAAAGGTTACCACCGGGAAAAGGTAAAATTCACACAAACTGACAGGATTTAACTATTATGAATGGAGCAATGATAAATATATTTTCCACAAGGAGCCTAAAAGAAAGGAAGTAATAATTACGCGGAGTAAATTTTGTAAGTAATATGACATCACATAATTGCATATTGAAATACATGGGAGCCCCTAATTCAAGATGGAACTATTACACTTAAGTCACACCTGCAATTTTTCAGCAGCTTTTTCACAGTCCATTCTGGAAAGACAATAAATGATTCCACATTCATCATAATGGTTTTCTTTGATGAACTTGTCGATGTCATCCAAACACTTCTTAGTCTTTGGAATGACAGAATACCTGCGAAATACAAAATAAACTAACTGTTTTCAATTTTGAATGAGGGCTTAAATTAAACTATTCCTGCCACATTGAAAAGAATTTAACAGCATCCAATACTTGCCACAAGTTTGAACGGTTAAAACTTTGCCGGAAAACAATGCAGTTGACAAGACCAAGAGCTTGCACAACATCTTCCTTTACACTGGCTGTTGCAGTAGCAGTTAAAGCTAACACTGGTGTATTTGGGAACTTTTGTTTCAAGATACCAAGACCCTGACATTTTACAGTTTATATTGAGTATAAGAATTTTAACAGTGTGCGTGTGTGTCCAGAGAGAGAGAGAGAGCATAAATGAAAATTATTAGGAGGCCACAACCTGATAATCTGGTCTAAAATCATGCCCCCACTGACTCACACAATGAGCTTCATCGACAACAATCCTAGCAAGCAACTCACGAGAATGTAAACTCCCAAGGTGGCGCAAAAGAACGTCACTTCTGCAGTTGGGAGAAAACTTTAAAAATTATGCGTTATTCGTGCTTAAGCATTCGTTTCAATTTGCAATTACCTTGGCTGCTAACAAGGTTGTGTCTCATAATTGAGGTGAGAGGAACTGATAAAAGTTAAGATAAACCAATTTGTAAATTCTATGTTTTGTGGATATAGGGAAACTGGTTAAACTAAAACAATTTCAAGGATGGGCAATGAAGAGTTTTAGGGACGACCTGCAAGTGCACTGCAACGAAGGCATGGGATTTTTATTGATATATCCAAGGAAAAAACTAAGAAATGCCAAGAATTCTTTATTAATAATAGAAATTAATACAAAGGAAAGAGGACAAGAAGTCCTCAAGAAAGCTAATAAAAAAAAAAAAACTCAAGAGAACAGAAAAACCTGAAGCTCATAACCTCTTATCAGCCCATCACATCTTTCCAATCCAAAACAATAAAAGAAAAGGAAAAATCTTTAATGGCTTTTTCAGTGAAGGCTCGCAAGGAAGCTGAGTATTTTCTTTTTCAAAGAGATTCAGTCTCCAATCAAAAGTCCTATTTCTTTCCACTCAAATCGCCCATAGTTTTTTTATATATAATACCACAGAAACTTTATTTCATCAAAAAAAAAAAAAAAACAACAACAACTACACAAAGTGGCGAAGGGAGGTCCTCAAAAAGAGAAGGAAAAAAATTCATAAACACCCTTAGATAAAGCTAGTTAAAATGGAAACATACAAAAATCTCACTCAAAGATTCAAATCATCCCTCCAACTTAACTGTCTTAAAGATAAAAGTAAAATGGTTATACTCTTTGTCTTGAGACACCAAAACCGAGGCCAAGAAAGAGCACAATTTTTTGACTTTTCCACATGGCTTTAGACATCTTATTAGAAGGAAAAAATGGACAATGGACTCGTTTAGTTCGTTGATTCGAGTTTTTAATTCGAGTTAAGATGTAACTTTATATGAGAGCTTTTTACTGTAATAAAAAAATTAAATGTGACTGTTTCTAAGAGCTTTTTATTATAACAAAACTCGAATTCTAAACTCGAATCGGTGAAATAAATGAAATCTTACTCTAGACCATTATTTTTTATTCTATATCTTTATTTTTGATAAATAATTTTTTATTAGTATAATTATTTAATGAAAAAAATTATAAATTAAAAATAAAAAATAAAAATCTTCACCCGCAACCAAAACCAAGCTTATCCAACAATAAGGAATTCCATTATGTGGGGAAGGCCAAAGCTGGCCAGCCTGAAGCCCAGTTCTTTGACCATAGGCCGAAGATCTAGGCCTGAAAGCCTAACTCAGTCGGGTTTTTAGAAACGCTTTAGATTCATCCTTATAAAAATGCGGGCTTTCCTTGCTGGACTAGGCCGGCACATGGTCATAAAGGCTGGTCCAGCCCGCCCCAAAAAAAAAGAATATGGGCCGAGCCAGTTTCACACTTTGGGTGTCCCAAATTGACTCTGCTTGCTTGCTCGAAATCTCTCTTTCGCCTCTCCACTCTGTCTCCATTCTGATTGATTCGCTTCTTCCTTCGCGCAAGCGCTTGGTTCGCCCCTTGTTGTGTTGCATTTTGTGAAACTCTGCTTCAGTCTACGTTTTTCAAATAGCCGGGATCCGACGTTGATTTCCGATTGAAATGTCAGCTCCAAGTTTTGGGCGGCCTATCTGGTTAGTTCAGCCGAACCCCTTAATTCGTTCGTGTTTAACGCCCGTTAAACACTACACTGTGCGTTTTTGAGTAATCCATACCTTACTGGAGGTGAGATAGAAGGAAGAGAAAGCCCTCGTAGCATTGCAAACACAATCCTATGAGAGCCTGTAGAGCGGGGCGTTACATGTCCATCCAATCAAGTAAATTCCACTCTAAGCTCACTAACAGGAAATCAAGGAAATTTAAAGTTACGGATTCTCTAGAGTCTTAATTTCCTATGATGATCAGTGATCGCTCAAGGAGTAAAGCTCAAGGTGAGCAGTAGAAAGAATCCGCTTCCAAGCGTCGCAGGTTATCTCTAGTTACCCGAAGGCCTACTTCCCATTCCCCAATCCCAATGGACAAACCCCCCGGCCTAGAAGATAGATTATCAAAGGAAAGTGAGGTATACGCTCTTTATGAGTGGGGAATCCGGGGTCTCGTAAACTCGGTACGCTTAAAAGCCCCTCGCTTTTCTTCAATTATAAATAAATAACCACTTTAATGGAGATTTACGCATTCATCATAGTTAGAAGCTCCAGCTCCGTATTAAGGTCGCGGTCAATATCGTCACTATCATCAATAAGAAAACCCTTAGGCTTGTTATCCAGGAACTTGTTCAAAAATACTGTAATGAAAGGAACATAGGAGTTTGTCGCTAGGTATTTGACCAAATAGGATCGTCCAATTCCTATAGAACCTATCACTAAAATACCCCTAGAGAGGGATAGGGCTAAGCGGAGCGAAAAAGGTTTTCCATGAGATGGGAAATGAAAACTATTAGACCCACAGGAGGTTTGTGAATAAGTGATTGCCTGATAATGAGCAAGGAATATCCGT
This sequence comes from Morus indica, assembly GCA_029231665.1. NCBI lineage: Eukaryota > Viridiplantae > Streptophyta > Magnoliopsida > Rosales > Moraceae > Morus > Morus indica. The sequence continues at coordinate 17,936,400 of JACAGA010000006.1, forward strand.
CATCATTATAAGGTCGGCCCTTATCCCATTCCTTCATAATGGTGGGCCGTTAATACAAGTAGTGTCGTCCCTTTATTCCATTACTTCGGAATGGCGGGACGAGAGAGGAAGGTAAGGTCGTCCTTTACTCCATTCCTTTGGAATGACGGTCCGAGGAAGAGAATAAGGTCATCCCTTACTTTATTCTTTCAGAATAACAGAACGAAGGGAAACGTTAAGTCGTCCCTTTATTCCATTCCTTCGGAAGGGCGGGACGGTAAGGGAAGGGACCCTACTTGTATTAATGGTCCGCCATTCCAAAGGAATGGGATAAAGGCCGACCTTATAAAAAGAAAAAGGCCCTCCATTCCTAAGGAATGAAATAAAGGCCTACTAAAATAAAGAGTTTGAGACCCACCATTCCGAAGGAATAGAATAAAGGACCTACCAAACAAAGAGTTGTAACAATAAAGAGTAGTCGGCCCGCCATTCCGAAGGAATGGAATAAAAGGCCTACCAAATAAAAGTCCAGCGTTTTGTAACCAATTCATACCTTAATTTTACCGTATGGAGCCTTTCGTCAAGTATAGCAGCTAAAGAACTAAAGGCCAATAGAGGTTCACCACTTCTCGTCCTTTAGTTCTTTTAGCGATCATACGGAAAATAGGAATTGCTCTCCCCGATCCTTCATTAAACAATATCCGGACCTTATCTTTTCCGATTTACAGACCGATCAATGCCGTCTTGTACTCAAGGAGTTGTAACCGGAATTGTTCCCGAGGGATGGGAATAAACCAAATCATAGAAGAAGGAAGAAGTCAATTGATTCTTCCGACGAACCGGAAGCGAAGCGCTATGCTGGGGCGGGGGGACGGGAAAAGAAACGGCTCTGAAGAAAGAAATTGGGGTTCACAATGCTTCTCCACGCCCAACGAGATACGCCAACCTCAGGATGCTTTACTCCTAACCCCACAAGGTTTCGAGACGGAGCTTAACCTGAGTCTCCCTTCTATCTCACCTCCGGTAAGGTATGGATTATTCAAAAACGCACAGCGTAGTGTTTAACGAGCGTCGAACACAAACGAATCAGGGGTTCGGGGGGATGTGCCCCCTGAAACTTAATTGGAGAATAAAATGTATAAACGAGCGAGTGAAGTGCTTCACGGATGTGAGGCACGAAACGAATAAAAACAAGCAAGGGGAAGGGGATGGGGTTTCTTGCGGAATTCTCATTTTTATTGATCAACAATTGAATTATGGAATTTTCTTCGAGAGCTGCGGAACTAACGACTCTATTAGAAAGTAGAATTTCCCACTTTTACACGAATTTTCAAGTGGATGAGATCGTTCGAGTGGTTTTAGTTGGAGATGGGATTGCACGTGTTTACGGATTGAAGGAGATTCAAGCTGGGGAAATGGTTGAATTTGCTGAAAGTGAGATAGAAGGGAGAGAAAGCCCTCGTAGCATTGCAAACACAATCCTATGAGAGCTCGTAGAGCGGGGCGTTACATGTCTATCCAATCAAGTAAATTCCACTCTAAGCTCACTAACAGGAAATCAAGGAAATTTAAAGCTACGGATTCTCTAGAGTCTTAATTTCCTATGATGATCAGTGATCGCTCAATGAGTACCCAGTTACTGGAAGTTTCAGAACCCTGTCTACGCTCTATTCGGTTGGAACCCGGTTCGAGAACCTTCTATCATAGATTCCCTTCACCAAGTCATCGCCAGAAATAAGTTCTTATCCCTTGGTGTCAAAGGGCGAGTTCCTTTCTTGTCTTGCCCAAAAACTTTCTTTATTCTCATTCGAGAAAGACGGGAAGGGTCCCCTCCCTTAGCGTCCCGCCATTCCGAAGGAATGGAATAAAGGGACGACTTAACGTTTCCCTTTGTCCCGTCATTCCGAAAGAATGAAGTAAGAGATGACCTTATCCTCTTCCTCGGACCGCCATTCCGAAGAAATGGAGTAAGGGACGACCTTACCCTCCTTTCTCGTCCCGCCATTCCGAAGGAATGGAAGGGGAGGGGGTTCGGGGGAAGGGAAAGGTCTCCTCCCTTAGCATCCCGCCATTCCGAAGGAATGGAATAAAGGGACGACTTAACTTTTCCTTCGTCCCGTCATTCCGAAGGAATGAAGTAAGAGACGACCTTATTCTCTTCCTCCTACCGCCATTCCGAAGGAATGGAGTAAGGGACGACCTTACCCTCCTCTGAGGCCCACAAAAAACAGGCTTCTTTCAAAAGATTGTTTCAAAATTTTCTAGCCACTTTGCAGTTGCAAAAACAAATGGCCAACTATCAATTCACATTCTACCTTCTGCATGAACACTGAGAAGATCTATAAATTTTTAAATTTAGTGTCGTTATTTTAAAGTAAGAAAAACCTTTGCTTCTTCAATTGCTTTCGGTAACTAATAAGTGATACTGAAGTAGATTGCCACTGAGGTACGACATACGATTCAATTAAACAGTGTAAGCCAGAATGCTACAATCGAAAGAATACATTTTTATTTGAAAAAAAAAAATAACACTTACTTGGCAACTTTCTCAGGCGTGACATATAACAGCTTGTATTTACAATAATCAGAAGCAAGTTCTCTAAAGATCTCTTGTTGTTCTGTCCATTCCATGTTGGCACTCAAGTATGCAGCAGGTATATTTGCCTAGAAAACGCTCAGAAAGGAAGTCATAAATGAATGTTTATCACATAAGACGACCTGAAATAAGGTAAGTTGAAACCCCACTAAAAACTAGACATATCACTGATGAAGACTACCTGTAATAAATGCATTATTTGATCTTGAATGAGTGAGACCAGTGGACAAACTACCAATGTTATCCCTGGACATATAAGAGCGGGGAGCTGCAAAGATAGCAGATGCCATACAAAGCCTTTAGTTAAAACTCTAAAATATTCATTTCTTACTGTCAACATAGAATGAATTCTTTAAGAAAAAGATAAGTTAGAAGCATATCTCCTTGGTTAAATAAAAAAAATATTGCATCATAAGCTGAACCAATGAACTATGCATTACCAAACAAGTGTGGCACAAATTTCAAATGACAAAACAATAGCCAACGAGTGAAAGGACCATAACAAATAAGGACTTTAAGAAAAAAATTACCTGATATGTCAAGCTTTTACCCCCTCCAGTCGGCATTAGAACAAAAACATCATAGCCACTCATTGTAGCATTAATTACCTCCCTTTGGTTGGGGCGGAAGGAGTGATTTCCAAACACTTTCTTGTTATTGGCCTGAAATTGGTTGGCTTGCATCAGACAATAATCACAGCACAAAAAATTAATGCAAATATCAAAATCAAGAATAATGCAGCTGAGCACCTCCAATTTCTTTGTCCACGAGAAATTCCCACTACTCCACTTTTTGTCATTAGAACCTTCAATATAGCTAACTTCAGAAAACTTTGGAATGTATGGTTCCCTATCTATGGAAGAGAACGAAATTGATGATGGATTATGACTCTCATACAGTCCTGGCTCATTACGTAGATGAACCTGGGCATTAAATCTCGAGGGTTCAGTCCAGGAGGATCCTGCTTGAGGTGCTTCATACTGGAACGATCTGGGAGTAGTCGATGGAGAAAAATGTGATTTTTGTCTTTCTTCAACTACAGAATTGGGGCGAAGATATCTCTCAAGCTGCTGAATTTGTTTATTTAGCTCCAACCTAAGGATGGAAATGTTTACTCAACTCATATCTCCAATTACATGATCAGAGAGTATTTTCCAACAATAATAGCAATGAACAATACAAGTAATAGGACTTGATCCATAAAGATTCCATTATTCCATCAATTTTTTCCATTCACTTGTTTATTCCTTGTATTTGGTTTTGAATTTAGCAACCAAATATTGGTTTTGAATTTAGCAACCAATTACACTGGTGAAGAAGGATAGATACAAACCTGTTCTGGCGAAGCTTCTCCATGTGTGCCGGACTTAGGTCATTAAAATTATCAATGAGTTCATTTGATATGGTTATAAGCATATCTTTCATTTCCTGCAAATGACATGCAGCTTCTGGGCAAGTCCCTAGCTGTATGAAAATTCACGAATTAGGTACGTCAAGTTAGCTAAAGATGAGATGGCAATAGTGCAGATAATACATATTACCTTAAAACCATGACTGCAAATTGAGCACAATTCTGGTGGCAAACAAGACTCGTGTCCCATAAAATTACTCTTATCTACAGATGGAGTAATGGGAGGAAGCTTTGACATTGATGGCTGAGGTGTGCAGGTTGATTGATATTGTTCCACTATTTGGTCCACATCAATATTCTGCAGCCCAAATTAAATAAATGTGAGAGATGAATGATAACACTTATGTGAGGAAGTAGTAATAGTAGCAGTAGGAGGAGGAATAATAGTAACGGCAATAACAGCATCATGACTGACTTTCACAACTCTAACATGACAACATGTTAATGCGAGAAATGTCACAAGTACTTGGTATTAAAAGTTTATCTCCTGCTATAATGTCGTATTCTACTGAGTTACAGCACTGATAGCATAACATTGGCAAGAACCATTACAAATTGAGATCACACGAGTAATTTAAAAAAAAAAAAATTAAGAAGATTAGACGCTTTACTTCTTTACAACTCTAATATATAGTGTAGGCAAATGATTTTGTTTTCAATAAAAAGTAAAAATGAGATTGTTTTGAGAATCATTCTAAGACCAATTTTGAAATTGCGTTTAGTTGGTTTTTTTAAGAGATTTTTTTGAGTATAATAAAAAAGTGAAATCGTGTTTATTAATTAATATTTATAATATTGTTGATAAGTACTCAAATATGAAAACAGAAAAGTGAAAACTGTTTTCTAATTCCTTCACAAAAACCATTCTCACTGTTTTCGTTTTCATTTTCGCTTTCAAAACATCTGCTAAACAAACGTCGTTTTATTTTCATTTTCACTTTTTGCTTCTCGAAATACGTGAAAACCATTTTCAAAAATGGCTCCAAACACGCACAATAAGTTGAGATACATGAATACTTTAAAAGAATAAAAAGATTTTGACAATGAAATAAAAGAGCCTAAACACACCCAAAACTTAAACTACTTAGTTACGTGATTAGACCAACCAATTGTTATTCTTTTTTTTTTTTCCCTTGAAACACCATGGGGCTTATGGCTCCCACTATATTAAGAAGAGATGAAACAGCGAGGATTTGAATCTTGGATCGCACACTCACATACCCAACCACTTGAGCTAGCCTCAAATAGCTAATTGCAATTCTTTTTTAATCCCACAGGTATAATAAATGTATGATTTACCCTTAACACTTGTCAAAAAGAAATTACCTCAAGTATCTCGTCATCATCCATGTCACTGACCAAACCTGTTCCAGATTGTTTTATTTGGCTGGTATGAGCATTATAATTGCTGACAGATCCAGCTAAAACTTGATGATGAGAATTGTAGACCATTGATGCTCTGATCTGACTCTGCCCTCCAACACTTTTTCCTGCTTCTGCACCTTTAGCATTACTTGATGGGAAAAAACGGCTTGTGTGACTTGTAGATTCACTAACACTGGCATTTGAACATTGCAAGGTAGTTTTACAAACATCCGGAGAGTTTTCAGTGTTCAAATTCTTTACATGTATGGTTTTCCCAGGTTTAACATAACTCCTGCAAGAAATCTGCATGCTGGAAAGAACATGCCAAGCCTGCCAAATTTGCATTAATAAGCTGCAGTGCTGAATCAGAAGAACAACTTTGTCTCCAAATGTATAGTAATTGGAAAAACAAGTGAAGAAATGTTTCAAGAAACAGGGCTGAGTTTAACTTTAAGGGGGAAAAAACAGAGAAGACTTAAGAGCTTGTAAAAAAAAAAATAATAATAATAATGATAATAATAAAAATAATAATAATAAGAGCAAAATGACACAAATTACTTCTCATTAAAACATCTGTTTCTTTTCAAAAAAAAAAAAAAGTCCCATTGAAAAGGAAAGAACAAAAACAAAAAAGTAACAATGAGGGCAACAACTCTGACTTTCAGAACAAGCGAAAATTGAAAACAATAATATCACAACCAATAATTTAACTAAATACCAACTGATTGTTGTTTTTCTAAAGTTTTCCTGATCTTGCTACCAAACAAATGCAACCCAATTTATCTCATCCTTCACTGATAGTAAAATAACTAGAACTCATTGAATACATAACTTAAAATGGTAATCCAAGAAATCATAGTTAACATCGAACTAATGGACTTCACAAAAAAAAAAAAAAAAAAATCAAACTACTCCAGGAATGCAAGCAGAACGTTTTTTACCTTTTCAAGTTGTGATCGTTGAATACTCTGACTTTGACAGGCTGCAAAACTGAAACACACAAATGAGGTATTTATGAGACTGAAAACAGAAGCACACAGTTCCAACTTGTGGAAAGATTTGTGGAACTGGTACAATTAGTTAGGATTTTTACCTTGTTTAGGTTGTTGACTATTTTTTTAATTTAATTCAGTACAGCAATACATGTCGACATGTCGTCATTTAATTTTGGAATAGGTGTACATGTTCTTTCCTAAAATAGCTATAGACTTGTATCTACATATTGCTTGTACCGTGTAACCTAAAGTGGTGGAATAAGAATTAGAAAAATCAGTTCCCATTTCAATTTCGTGTTCACAACTTTCAAAAATGAATAAACTTGTTACACCTTCAGCATTAGATCATAGTTCGATACATGTACATATATCCACAAATTATCAACTAAAGGAAACTTTTAATTATAAATTACTGCGGACAGAAAGGAATAGCAAGGCAAATGAGTTTCAAACGGTGATCAATTCATAAATTGAAACTTGAAATAAATGGGAATTTTTTTAAGGCCTCTAAGCATACAAAATCCACCTAAACACCCAGCATCAAATTCCATCCTCTATTAAAGCCTTTCTTTAAAGACTATCATCAAAACTAATTTTGTTGCTTTCCAGCCACAGCACCAAAGCTTCTGCCAAAACCCCGGAAACGAAAACTTCTTTGCCCCCGTTTGTTTCATGGGTTCGAATTGCTGTCAATGTTTTCTCTCACAAAATTTAAATTTTTGTTCAAACCTATAAACCAAACAGGCCCTTAACATCAACTAGATAATGGAGGACTAGTATTAACACAAAAGTATCAAGTTCTCATCTTATAGATAATCATTTTGAAAGAGAAAGTAAAAGTAGAAAAATAAAAACACCATTTGAGGACGAATCAAACCTTGTAGCCATTGGGTCTTGGTCCGCGATTGGAGGCTTTTGAGTTTGTAAAGAGAAAAGGAAATTGGAGCTTAGAAACTTCTTTTGGTTTATGAAATGTTCATGTGCCTCAAGATGTTGCGACAAATTCACTTTTGGAATCTGCACAGTTTCCACACCTTCTCTTCCCCAACTGCTTCTTTTACACATTCTAAGTAAGCCCACCCAAAAAAAAAAAAAAAACCCTCAAAATTAAAATAAAATAAAATAAGAAACATATACACCCAATGCATAGGAGATTGCTCTCGAAAATTTAAACAATGATTAATAGCAACAATGACAATATATTGTCATCACCAATCGAAATTAAATTAAAAAAACACTAAAAATTAGAAAAAATGGAAGAAAAGAGAGTTGTGGAATCATTACTCTTGCACCATCACTGAATCAGTAATTCGTTGATTACTCCGCTGCGCCTAAACTGTTTCCTTCAAAAAGCATCACAAAAATTTGTACCAAAAATGAATATTGGAACAAAAATTCGAACTTCTTTATGAACCGAATAATGTGAGAAAAGATGCAGCAATGTACCTTCCAAATGCGACGCGATACATATTTCAAATTCGCTTAAAGCAAATGATTTGAAGTACATTCACAAACCCTAGAAGCGTAATTGATCATTTCTGGTTCTGAGCTTTTAAATAATCTGGTTTCGCCGTTGGTCGGAGCGACGAGCCACCGGGAGGGAGGGAGAGGGCGGACAGCGACTGAGAAATAGAGAGAGAAAGAGAGAGGAAGAGAGGGGGGGGAGAGAGATGTCTTTAAAACAGAGCGGCGGAGCGCAATATTGGAAATGGCGGGACTTTTCATTTTCATTTTTTGTTTTGATTTTTTTTTTTTGGGAATTGTAAACTCACTGCGTACGGAAACGTATGTTGTGACTGTGCGCTTATTGCGTGTCAGATGCTGAAATATGGGAACAAAATACGGTCTAAGCCCGTTTAGCTTAGTTGAATGATATGAGTTTGATATATAATTTTATGTAAAAAATTTTATTATAGTAAAAAATTAAAAATAATTATTTTTAAGAGTTTTTTATTGTACTAAAATTTAAATTATAAATTTAAATTAGTGAAATAAATAGAGTTTTTATCAATTTAAATTTTTATTTTTAGGTTTTTACAGTTAAAAGTTTTTAAAAATATCACATTTTATTTTTTCTATTATAGTTAAATTTTTTTAAAAAATTTCACATCTCTGTTCAAATTAAAAACTCAAACCGCGAAACGAACAAGGTCACAAATATTATAACATAACGATACAATTATATATAACAATTAGGGCTAATTGCATCATTGCCTTTCGAATTTTAGGTCATTGTCACAAAATGCGCTAAACTTTTTATTTATCTGTATTATGATCTTTAAAAGTCTTGTAAATTTTTTTCTTGTGTTAAATCATTTACAAAAATTGACACGTAACGTGAAGTCATAACAAAAGTGAGTGAATTGAGTGTGCAATTACAAAAGTTGCCTCTTGAAATAAGGATAAATATAATTAGAGATGTTTGTTTTACGACTCAAATTAAAAAACTTGACTTGTGTTTATAAGAGAAAAATATTATAATAAAAAAATAAAATTTTAATTTTTTAAAAAAATACTATAAAAATAAAATTTAAATTTTAACTTAGAGTTAAAAAAATAACAACCCTTAAATTATCGTTTGTTTTCAGACCTCTCATCTTTCTCTTTTGCTTGACTGGCCTAAGAAACTTTTGTGGCTCATCAATAGCAGCCAACAGTAGCAGTAGAAGTAAGAAGCTTTTTTGGTTCATCAATTACGGCCAAATTAAAATTAACAAATTAAAATTAATACTAATTGTGATTAAGGATTTTTAGTCTCTTATGAGGATCCTTCACCCATGTCAATTTCTTGCTTTCTTGTGATGTAGTTGAGTATGAGGTCATTTTAGGGTTTTGAGTAAATTTGAGGGAAAAATATAGGGGCTTAAAAGAGTAAAAAAGGGGAAAAAAAACTCAATAACGTGCTTATTAGCGTAATTATTAAAATACCCTCAAAATTGCCATCACGTGCAAGTATGACTGTATGAGTGTTGTGGTCGATTTAGGTAGTTTTTTTGTTTTTTTTTTTTTTTTTTTTTAAAAACCATCAAACAAGTCAAAAATAATTTTTTTTCTTTTAGGCAGTTTGATATTTTAAACAAAAGTCAAATTGAACTAAATCATCGTAAACGGTTTGGGTTTAGACGATTAAGTTTAAGACTACAAAATTTTTTAATAATTCATAAAAATTATAAAATTGTTAATCAATAAAAATAAAAATAAGATTTAAGTTTACAATATAACTGAAAAATAATAAATGTCTAATAATTCACTATTTAAAGTTTCAATACAAATCAATAAAAATATGATAAAGTGTATTTTATGAGTATAGAACTTTCATTATGACCAATAAAAACTAAAATAAAAGAATTTTCTTTATAACCAATAAAAACTAAAATAAACATAAAAAACATTTTAAAAATTAAAAAATTATATATGTATATTTTTTAGCAAGATATTAGGCGGTTTGAGGAGTCCAAACCACAACCCAAATTACTTTAAAAAATTATATTAAAAAACTACCTAAATTGCCCAATAATCTAAAAATAATTAACAATTTGGTTCGATTTGGTTTAAATTTGGTGATTTTCGCAGTTTGACAGCTTTTTTGAACACCCTATCAATTTCCGTAAACAATTTAACTGAAGGGGAAATTCTACAAGACTTCTGAAGTTCGAGGAATGTATATTACAGATTGAAATTTGAGGGCATTTTGTGACACAACTTATAATTTAATGGCATCTCTATTATTTGTCTTAATAATATCTTCGTAAGAAAAATTATAGCATTACTCTTTATGTTACTCTATGCATTTACAGTTTAACATGTGAACCTTTTTAACATAATACATTATTATTTAAATAAAAAATAAGATAGTGAAGTCTAATGTCAAACAACAAATGCATGGGGTGACAAACTTTTTTTTTTAATTTATAAAAGTGACTGTTTTTTGAAAAATGCTCAAAAACACTATTAGTGTTAAGCAAAACTATCTAATTGAAGGGGAGCTCTACATGTGGGTTCCACGTCGTGGGACTCACATTCTATTAATGGCACCACCCGTGCCCAATAATATTATTCGTGTTTATGTTTCCTTCTCACCGAAGTGTAGAAGTGTCATCGAATCTACCAATTTGCGTATAATCCAATCTAATTCATTGGATTTAAAAATTTCTGGATTAGTAACGGATTGACATTTTCTCAATCTACAATAATAGATTGGATTACAAATTGAATAATGCTCAATCTGCATAATCTATAAACTCGAACTCTATATATTTTTAAATAACATTTGTAACGTATTTTTTCAATTATATAATACATATGTATAATTTAAGTATATTGTATAATTTAAAGACTTTACTTATTGAAGGTCGTTTGCTATTATGGATTTACATTTTACATTTTAAATTATTGTTAAAAACTTGAATTTTATGTTATAATAAATTAGATGTTGTGGAACTATTTTATTTTTATGTTTTGTTATATTTGTGTTTAATTTTGTTATTAATTTTATGAAAATATTAAAATAATAAATGGCCCCAGTGCATTGAGTCGGTGATTCATAATATTTAATTAGTGAATTCGTACCATTCGAATAATAATTTATAATTTATTATAATATATTTTTTAAAAATATATATATAAATAAAAAATAATTATGAATATAATCCTAAATTCATTCAAATAGTAATTTGATGTCGTCGTTGTACGGACGACATTTGTTTCAGCTTTAACCAATCCGAGCCCGAACCGCCTGCATTGCCTATCAAGTGTGAACAGAACAACCGATATTGAATCAAACCTTAAATCCCACGAATTTCTAGTTTTCATTTTTTTGTTGATGGCGTATGCCCGGGTCGGCCTTTCCAGCTCCTACGACAGCCTCTCCTTCAACAAAGTAGGTTTCTCTCCTAACCTTCCTACTGTTTGTTTCCTAGAAAGAAAGTCTTTTGAATTTTGATTGTTGACAACAAAATGTATTAAGTAATGTAATTATAAAAAAAATCCTGGTATATAACTGTTTGGATTTTCATTTGGGTGTGTGTTTTACTGTTGCACTTCCCTGTTTGGCTGTTGAGAAAATGTAAGAAAATGAAGTATATTCTAAATTACACTGTAGGACTTGGACTTGATGAAGTTGAAAGGAAAACGAGTAAGAGAAAGTAATGCTGACAAAGTATGAATTTTGACTTTGATTATTGGTAGCAAAATATGTGGATGCTAGTGTCTGTTTCCTTTTTTAATTTTAACAAAATTGAAAAGCAAAGGAAAAAAAATAATCTCCGTTTTTTTTTTTTAATTACTCATTTTGCCAATTAAACCATGTCAGGTTTTGCCACTAGGGTTCCGACAACCAAAGGGCTTGAGTTCTTTTCTGGTAAATTCGAGAATTAACGAGGATAAGCAAATTCATACTAGAATGGAGATGCAGAGAGATAACGGTTCAATAACCAAGGACCATTCCGGGTTAAAAGTTCCGCATGTGTTGACTGTTGCCGGCTCGGATTCAGGCGCTGGTGCCGGAATCCAAGCAGACCTGAAGGCTTGTGCTGCGCGCGGGGTTTACTGTTCCACAGTTATAACTGCTGTTACTGCACAAAACACTGTTGGTGTTCAGGTTGTGGCTGCTTGTTGCTTTACTCAGCCTTCTCTGTGTTTGGCATGTGAGAAAACTGAGAGAAAATCTGAAGAGAAAATAAGTTTGCAGTGTTTGTTTATATCTCGTTTTTAAAATTTTGTTTTGTTTATTGGCAGGGAGTAAACATTGTGCTTGAGGATTTTGTAGCAAAGCAGTTGAGGTCTGTGCTATCTGATATGCAAGTTGATGTGGTAAGTTGACTTTGGTGATTGACATGGATATTACTTTAGACTGGTTATAGTTGTTTGTCTTGCATGTATATTGTGGAATCTTGGTTATAGGTTTTGTTTTTAAAGTCAAATTTTTAGATATCGTTATTTTTGAATCGGAACTATTGCTCGACCTGAAAAAGGACGATGTCATTATTGGTCATTAGTTTTGTCCTTGAAAAGCTTAAGCGACTGCTCTTCCCAGATATCATTATCAATGTTTCATCAATAAATAATATTATTATATCTATAATTTTGATCTTAAAGTTAAACTCTTAGCTATAGTATAGTATTTGTATAATTAGAGCATGCAGTCCTTGTGATGTTGGGCTATGTGAAGAGCCATCCTTCTTGGCTAATCCCATTTCTTATTTGTTATTTGTGGTTTAAAAAATGATGAAACATTTTGTTGCCTAGTTGTAACTCTATATACAATCAATTTTCTAATAATGAGTACTAACACATGGCAACCTAATGCCCTTCTAAATGGATCACAAAAGAAAGTAAATGTTCTCTTCAAGAGTAGTCGTTTAATCTTTCACATCATCCTTCTCTATTCAGATTTCAGGTTATTTTTAGGAAATAGATCTGTCTAGGTCACAAGTAATAGGAAAAACAAAAATGCAAGTCTACAGTAATTTACCTGAGTATTTGGCAGGTAAAGGCCCTATGCTCTTAGCATCTATTGCAATTTTAATCCGTCCCTTTGGCTAATAATTCATCCTTGTATGTTATAAACAGAACCTGAAGTTAATTTTGAAAGAATTTTGGTTTAGTAGGGCCAGGGGAAAACCAAAGCTTAAATTAAATTGGCACACAATTAATTCATATTTGATTTAACAAGCATATGTGTTGTCTTGGATTTTTAAATCCTCCTCTTCTTCTTCTTCTTTGCCGTCGCTGTCATCATTGTCACCGCCATCATCATCATCATCATCCGTTTTATTCCAGAAGCATATAGGTTGTCTTGATTTTTAAATCCTTCTTCTTCTTCTTCTTCTTCGCCGTCATCGTCATCATCATCATCTTTTTCTTATGGAATGTTGGTGTTTTATTAGCAGCTGTGCAAATGGAACACTAATAATTTTTAAAAGGGAAATAACACTAATAAGCATATGTGTTGTCTTGGATTTTTAAATCCTCCTTCTCTTCTTCTTTGCCACCGTTGTCGTCATTGTCGCCGCCACCACCATCATCATCCATTTTATTCCAGAAGCATATAGGTTGTTTTGATTTTTAAATCGTTTCTTCTTCTTCTTCTTCGTCGTCGTCGTCGTCGTCATCTTCGTCATCATCTTTTTCTTATGGAATGTTGGTGTTTTATTAGCAGAGTGAGAATGGAACACTAATAATTATCAAAATGGAAATAACACTACTTAGCAATTCAGCGCGAAAAAATCTTTTAATAAGACCAGAGTGGGAGATAACAGCTCATGTTGACAAGTTGAAGATAAAGTAGCTCAACTTATATTTTTCATTATTTCACTTCGTTTTGGGCATCCACTGATACTTCTTTTAAACATTTTTCTGTGTCTTTGATCTTTTTAAGTTGGGAGGATGTTTTCAGTTAATTGGTTTATGCTTTTGTTGCTGAGAATACCTTATTCTCTTTTGATTGTATATTGTATCAATTTGGATCAGTATATTTTATGTTTCTTGTTAAAAAAAAATTATTTTCATCTGATAAAGGAAGTTAGGCCGTAACTGATACAAAGCTATATGATGACTTTACTTTTGAGACCCATAATGTCAATCCTTCCAGATAGCGGTTGGTTTCTGACATATAGTTTCAATTGGGTGTCTCTGTGTATGCAGTGTGCCGTGTGTTTTGTGTTTGTTTTGGCGCCTGATGTGTGGAATAGAATCATAGACATAGAATATGATGTTTCATCTCTAGAGCAATTACTGTTATATTGTATGATTCAGGATGATATTATAGATTGTAATGTGTGTGCTTCTTTCTGATGAAGATGCAAATAGGATTACGAGTATCTAGTTAATAAGGTGTCATGTTGTGTATCAATTCATTGAGTTCTAAATTGTGTTAGCATTCTAGAAAAAGTTATTGCTGGAATCTTTAATACACCCTTACAGTTCGGTTCTTTGTTTAATCAGCATCCCTTCAATGCGGATTTATGATGCTATTGCCTCCTTGTCTTTCTTGTTATCACTTCATGTTCACCAGAATTCAGTTTAGCTGCATTTTGACGTATAATCAGGTGAAAACAGGCATGCTGCCATCTACTGGTATAGTTAAGGTTCTTCGTCAAAGTCTTGCGGAGTTTCCCGTTCGAGGTATGCAGTGCTAAAAATCAAATGTGATGACCTTATTGTAATGCTACTAGCATCTAAATTGACTTGGTATAATCATTGAAGACAGGTTTAGTGGTTGACCCTGTCATGGTATCTACAAGTGGAGATGTACTGGCTGGCCCCTCCATTCTTACTGTGTTCAGGTACGCTAGATTGTTCTGCTCTGCCGCAACACTTTATGCCTTTGTTCATTCATTAGCTTATGGGCTCTCACTTCTCAGTCACCTCCTTCTACTATGAGAGAATCATTTTTCTTCCAATTGTGTAGTTTAAGTTGATGCGTTTTTTCTTCATGCTACAGGTACTTTTTTTTTATTAAGTATATCCTGCATGTATCTTAAATTGTTCTTAATATCTTCTACAGTTTTCTGTTTTTTATGTCTCGTTCAATCTGCAGACTTCATTGGGATTTTTGTAACTCATTTCATCCTTCTATTTATTTCTGCTCGCAGAGAGGAGCTTCTTCCTATGGCTGACATTGTAACCCCAAATCTAAAGGAGGCGTCAGCTTTACTTGGTCTAAAACTGGAAACAGTTTCTCACATGCGTTCTGCTGCAAAGTTATTACATGATATGGGCCCACGGTTAGTGTTTAAAGAGCGTTTAATCTTAGTTCTCTGCTGATTACATAACATTTTATATTTCTTGTGTCTCAAGGCATTGGATAAATTTATACTATAAAAAGTCATGACCAGAAAGAATGACTCTTTTTTCAAACATGTGTTTGTATGTTTGTGGGTGTGAAATTAATGTTATTACATATATCCTTTTTTTTTTTTTTGAAAATAAAAATCTTTTTCACCCCATATAGGGTCTCTTTTTTCTTTACCCCATACAGTTGATTCACTCACATTTGGTGATAAATTTGTTATAAAATGTACAAATAGCACAACAGTTTTACTAGCTGTATATGGTAAAATATGTGTTTTACTTCTCAAGTCACTACCCCTGCCCACTCAAAGCATCCGTAAATCCTTCATTTTGTTTTCTTTTGTTTTTCTTCTTGATTTGATATAGTATAAGATGTTGTAAACTCCATTAATTCATGGGCATTCAAGTCGTAAGATGTACGTTTGATACTTTAAATTATGACTATGATGGTATGACCACTGCATACGGGATTTCTGTTAGATTTGTGCTTTGAGTTTATGGATCTTGATCTTGTTGATGGATGTTTGGTAAAAGCATGTATTTTGGAATTTTTTATTCACACTGCTAAAAAGACAAAAAGATAAACAATAAAATTGTTATCTCCTAGAGTCTGAATTTGTTCTAGACACGCTACTTACATAAGTTTGTGCAATCTAGGAATGTAGTTTTCACATTCTTAAGGACTTATCTTCTACATGCCTAAGACCCTTTGGTATAATGGCGTGTGCAGGGGGTTGTGGGTTCGATTTCACTTGCAATCTTTATTTCTTATTTATAGAATGGTACATGCCATGACAGAGCATGTATCGCGTGCTCTTTTTTTTTTTTTTTCCTGTGAAGGACTTATCTTCTACATATAATCAGTAAACCCTGTGTTGTTTGTGGAAAGGTTTCCAACAAACTGGTTTGGGAACAAACAAGGATAGGTGCAATAAAGATTAAAGAATATTGACACATATCATCTACTTGATTATTTTCAATATGCTATTTTTATATGATATATAAAATTCTGTGTTTTCTGTATGTTTGCGGATGTTACTAGGTTCAGTTTCATTAAGGTCCTTGTTTTACTTAATTCATGGATTTTCAGGGGAAAAAAAAGAGAAGAGTTTCTTCAATATCCAACATATTGTGTTAAAGAATAGCTGTTTGCCTTTTCAGAAACGTGCTTGTCAAAGGTGGTGACCTTCCTGATTCATCTGATGCTATCGATATCTTCTTTGACGGTATGTTTAAGACTTCGATCCTAAGAAACAGTACCTTTCTTTACTTTGTGCTTTTAGCAAACTTTATTTTTGAAGGTGATTATTCTAGGTGACAACATCTTTGAGCTGCGCTCCTCCCGCATAAAAACCCGTAATTCACATGGTACTGGCTGCACTTTGGCATCATGCATCGCAGCTGAGCTGGCTAAAGGTTCTTCAATGCTCCAAGCTGTTAAGGTAATTGCATACAATTCAAACGAAACAATGTTTGTTGTTCCTTTATCTACTAAAATTTGGTTCTGGTTCCTTCTTAAAAACATGGCTGAGCATGTTTGTACTAAATACAAGCAAAAAATATGCTTTTTTTCGGGGTAATTTAAATCTAGGATGAGTAAAAGGACGTGCATTTGTTGTCTTGAGATGCCTTTGTGACGTAGAACGAGTGGAAAGAAGAGAATTGAGAAAGAGAGAGAGAGACTTAGAGATAGATTAGAGAAGAACTAAGAATAAACTTAGAGAAGAAGAACTCGTGAGGGAGGAAATTCACTATAATTATTCATTCATCAAAGTAGTCTGAATTGTCTATAACAAGGTAGCCAATTTATAGGCTAATTACAAAACCAAAACCAGAAACTAATTAAATGCATAAAAAAAAAAAAAAAACAAAAAACAAAAAACAAATAAAATAAAAATCAATCCTAATCAATTAATTTATTTTCCATATTTATCTTCTTTAAAGTCAACTTCTTATTCTTCATCACTTTGATAAAGGCTGTTCGAAAAGTTAAATTATAAGCTTATAAACTCGGGATTTATTTATCTAAAACTATGTTGCTAATTCTCCCTCCCTCTCTCGTGAAAATCTCAATCTCAATTTTACAGCATCACAAAATTAGTTCTAATTTGTCCGAATTTTGGCAGGCAGCTAAATGCTTTGTTGAGTCTGCCTTAGGTTATAGCAGGGACATTGTCATTGGAAATGGTCCCCAGGGCCCCTTCGATCACCTCCTGAGGCTTAAGAGAAACATCCACCATTCTTCTGGAAAGCATGGCTTTGATCCAAGTGATTTGTTCTTGTATGCTGTTACCGATTCACGAATGAATAAAAGATGGGGGCGTTCTATTTCAGAAGCTGTTAAGGCTGCCATAGAAGGTGGTGCTACAATTATTCAACTCAGGTTTGTTGTTATTAAACTGCTTTGACCGTTCTTACACAGGCTGGCGTCTTTACTCCTAGTGAGCTTGTTAGAAATCACTATTCACTCATTTGCCCATTATACTACATGTTACGCAAGTAATATCAAATGCATGTTCAATACGGTAATAAATAAATAAGTAAATAAATGAATGCATGTTCTAAATCCTAACTGAGATTCTATAGGCTTTGTCACTTTTCATTTCTAACCATATATCTTAATTCTTATGTACGGTGCTTATTATGTCCTTGTGTTATATTATTCTAACGTTAATAAACCTTACCATTTCTATTTAGTTCAAGGATATGCCTTTCAGTTCCTTTTTCTTGAAGTTCTTGTTTAGCATCTCATAGTTTATGGATATTTACACCTTCAATTTTCTTTTTCTTGACATTCTTTTATTGCGTCTCTGTTTAAACTTACAACCCTGTCCCTTTTTTTTTGATAAGAAACAAGAATTTATTGAATAATAAAAAGATGAAAAGAGTACAAAGCAGGGGACAAGACGTCCACCAACAACTAGGATAACTTACAACCCTGTCTTATATGTATAGAGATCGTCTTTTACCCTAAGAAGAAAATTGAGGCCATTCATTGGAACCACTTGTCATTAGTTTTAAAAATTTCAGATTTGTGTTTGCGAGCTTTCAATTTATCCATGGTTTTCCTACTTGGGTCAACTTGTTATCAACTCACAAGCACCTGTACACACTACAAACATTCTCTTTGCACTGGTGGCCTGCTACCACGGGTGCAAATCAACATAATTTTGATGGTTTTTGGTGCACTTTTTTATTTTGGTTTACAGGGAAAAGGACATTGAAACACGTGATTTTCTGGAAGCCGCCAAATCATGTCTCGAAATATGCCGTTCACGTGGGGTTCCTTTACTAATAAATGATCGCGTTGATGTTGCTCTTGCTTGTGATGCTGATGGGGTGCATGTTGGTCAGTCTGACATGCCTGTTCATGTCGCCCGCACTCTCCTTGGCCCTGAAAAGATAATTGGTGTGTCATGCAAGACACCGGAGCAAGCTGAACAGGCATGGATCGATGGTGCTAATTACATAGGCTGCGGCGGTGTATATCCAACCAACACAAAGTCAAATAATCTCACTATTGGGTTGGACGGGCTGAAAGCTGTTTGTTTGGCTTCTAAGTTACCCGTTGTTGCAATTGGCAGTATCAGTGCTTCGAATGCAGACTCGGTTATGGGAATTAACGTTCCGAACCTGAAGGGAGTCGCTGTTGTGTCAACTTTGTTTGACAGGGAATGTGTTTTAACGGAGACTGGGAATCTTCATTCAGTACTAACAGAGGTAACGTCAAGAGTAAGTTGAAAATCTTTTCTCAGAACATCTCTAGTGTGCAAAAAAGCCAATGCCATGTTCGACACAAAAAGGCATGAAAAATAATATCTGTTTGTTGAAATAATATTACTTCAAATGTTGTATTTGCTTTTGTCATAAATTTTGTGCTCTAGAGTTATAAAAAGGATTTTTGTTTTTTAACGTATTTTAAAGTAGTGACATTGTAATTCTTATTATATTTCATTTATTTTGAAGCTGGGTGGGATTTGAACTCTACCACTGACAGGTTATACTTTGAGGAATGCAATAAAAACATTAAGAAGTTTGTACATGTCATGATGTGACCTATATATATATATATATATATTTCTCTCTTTAATGTATTCGGCATTAACTTTTTTTACTAAAATTACCATAAATGCTATAACTTATGTTGTCAGGTTATACTTGCAACCATCGGTTGTACATATGAAAAATTATACTAATAAGTCAATGAACCAACCAAATGTTAAAATTTGACATATACTATAGTTGGTGCCTATATATCAAGGTTTCATTTGGTTCGCAGGAAAGAATGAAGGAGATGTGAACCGTATGGATTGTAAAAGTTGAAAAAGTTATTTAAATTGCCATATGAACTAATGTTTAGATATGTACGCATTTGAAATGGGAATAAAATTTGAATATGTATATCCAAATGATAAATTTTAGCTTTTACATACAAATTTGCAATTGGATCGGTGATCTCATAAAAATAAAGATTTTTCCCGGAGAGGCATTATGGTTATTGAGTTGTCTTTTGTTGTCGTTTCTATTTTTTTTTTTAAAAAAAAAAAAAAAATTATTTTATTGCGTTTTGTCTTCCAAAGTACTTCATTGTAGAGCATTAGCACCCAAAAGGTTGCCATCTTTTATTTTATTTTATTTTATTTTATTTTTTAGTTCAAACATGATCAAGGCCTTGTTCATTTTGCGGATTCGAATTTTTAATTCAAGTTGAGATGTGACATTTTATGAGAGTTTTTTACTGTAGCAGAAAAAAATTAGATATAACATTTTCTAAGAACTTTTTATTGTAGAAACCTAAAACTAAAAACTCGGATTGGTGAAATGAGCGAAAAGAAGAACTTGAGAGTTCAGAGTTCCTAGTTTTTTTTTTTTTTTTTCTTTTTCTCATGATATTGACAATTAGAGAAAAACTATAGGAAATTAGCAAAAAATATTGGAAGAAAAGCTTATGGATAATTATGGTGATAGATGCCGAGGACAAACGAAAGTTAAGGCCTGAGTGAGACAAAGAAGAAATAATAATGATTTTCAGGAGAACAATGTTTTCTGGAAAAATAATGAATTTACTTGAAGAGAAATCAACAATGTAGACAACCCTCTGGTTTGTTCCCGACATTTTCTTTTTAAGATAGTCCTTTGCATAAATTAAAGATTCTGCTGCAGATTTCGAACATATTGAAGATTTTACGAGATCGTAAGGATCCGACCCGACATTAAATGATTATTTATGAAAAAAAAAAAAAAAGAAGTGGATTAGCTGCTATTTAAGTGGGAGGTAAATGGAGATTTGTATTTCATTATTGTTGAGCTGGAATAATAATGAATGAATTTAATTTCCTAACAATGCAGTTAGCACTTAGCAGCCCCTTTTTTTTCTTTTTTATTTATTTATTTATTTATTTTACAAGCAGAAATCTATTCTATACATACACACTTAAAAAGAGTTAAAAGACTTGACTTCTAAGGAGGTCATGGGTTGACCTCTATAGAGGTGCCTCCTCTTTATTTTTTATTTTTTTTAATTCTCTTTTTTTTTCTTTCTATTTTTTTGACTTTTTTTTAAATTTTTCTTCTCTTTTTTTTTCTATTGCCATTTATTTTATTTTTTCTTTATACATCTAATATAATATAACAAATTAAAAGAGTCAAAGTTCTTTCTATAGAGCTGTTAAGTGGCGGCTTCATTTTCTCTCTTTTTTTTCTTTTTTTTTTAATTTTTTTTCACATTTTAATTTTTTTTTGGTTTTCTTAAAAATGTATTGTTCCCCACTTTACTCCTATGAGAGTATTTTTTTTTTTTTTTGCATGTGTTCCTATTTATTTTTAGTTAGTTAAAATAGTTTTCTTTGAATGTATCCTACTTTTTTTCGTTAATTGCTATCTTTACACATATTTTTAAAGATAAATATAAAAAACCTTAAAGGGTTGTATAAATGCATTTATTATTATTTAGTAAACAATGAATTCTTCAGGTGTCTCTAACGCGTAAATACGTGCGGAACACATTACAAAAGTAGTACATAGGAAAAAACCAACAAAATGAAGCTTTGAAACTACAAAGCAACGAAACAAAAAAAAAATTACAAAATTTACCCTTAAGAGTATGAATTTGAATTTTTACCTCTCATTCTTAATTAATACTTTTACTAGTATAGTTATTTGACTAAACATATTATAAATCAAGAATAAGGGGTAGAAATCCTAATCCGTGTATTTTTAAGACGTATTTGTCTCTATTCCTCCAACAAAAACGAGACTTGGACCTACTCATCTAAACGACACAACTCACTAACTGAAACTCATTTTACAACACTTTTATTTAACTCTCACGGGACCCAAATTGATTGTTAAGAGGGGAAATCATTCTTCAAAATTAGCACTTGTTAGGTAATAACCGTGATTTGAGCTATGTTATAGTGTTTTTTATCTCATAAAGAATTTAAATTTAAAAACTCTCACAAAATTCTCAAAATGAGTGACTTAAATATATGCTCCGAATGACCCTTTTTTGTTCTTATGTCAGCTCTATACTTGCCACTTTTACGGCCAACAGTTGCATATTCTCCCACTTTTTTTTAATCTTTTTCTAAATTTCAATCACAATATTTATATCCCATGATCCCATCACATGTTCTCAGATAAATTTGTCATTATAAAACTCGCCACCGTAGACTTCTATGACTGTGCGTTTCTGAATGTCAAATCATATTACATAAGAAAATTTTTTTTTTTTTGAAGAAAAAAGATAATCATATCAAATAAGCAAAATAATAAAAAAAAAAAAGTCCAACTGGTTATGGTAATTCTTGCGTACCACGTAAAGGGAAAAAATCTCCTTCAAAGATACTCTCATGCTCTTTAATAAAGCCTGGACACAGCAATATCACTCTTTTTATAATGGCTAACGTAGCAATACAAGAATCCACTCACAAAAACATAAATCCGAAAACGTCCAAGATGAAGTAGCGGACTGACTATATACAGTTAAAAGACAATGTCATAAACAGAACATAATAATTTACAACTATTTATTGAAACCCATGCTTTAATCAGAACGAAAACTGAATTTTACACAAACACGACGGCAATCTAAAACTAGAGACAAGACGTTGCAAAACCAAAATTTCAAAGGCAGAATACTTAGTTGACATTCACTTCTCCGCTTGCATGCGCCTCCTTGACCGTCTTGTCATACACATCTTCTTCTTCCTCTTCTCCTTCCTCCTCACCCTCTGCTTCTTCCTTAGAATCACCATCTTCTTCACCCCAGCCGAAACCTCCAATTGACCGGGAAGCCGGAGGAGGAGTTTTGGCATCATCCACTATCTTCATGATGTCATCTACACTTTGCAGGGAAAAGCTTGGGTTTTCTCGCCTGTAGTACATGGCTTGAGCTCCTTCTGTTAATTCTCTGGGCAAGTTCTTTAAAAACCACGGGTGGTTCTTGATGTCTTTAATGGTGATCCTCTGAAACATAAATAAAAGCTGTTAAA
>JACAGA010000006.1:17959531-18027626 GCA_029231665.1 Morus indica
TTACATCATGAGTATGCTGATAACACAAAAACAGGTTATCTTCAAACGATAAAAATGAAGCCTCAAAGACTTTGGCCAACTATCACCAAAAAAAAAAAAAAGCCTCTTCCATGCGGGCAAAATAAAATCTTGCAGCCCAGTGAGAGAATAATATAACTCTTCACCATAATACCAAATCCGTTCTTTACTATTAGATTAGGGAAAATATGGTAAAACTATTACTCCAGGTAAACATTCCTATCACAAGTGAAGTTGTTGTACACGGAATATAAAAGTGACATAGTGACGGGCAATGTCAAACTCATGCTGAAATGCACCGTGTTTCATATGATAAGGACAATATAATGCAACTCTAGGAATTTGCTCTCGTCTTGGCAAAGTGTACAGAAAGAATAAAGTTCCTTTTCAGCAAAAAACCCAACATAGATTTTTTTTTTTTGTTTTTGTAACTGTTACCTATTGCAGGATATGCTACACAACCAGAAACAACGTCATGCTTAAAATCCTGGGTTTCATAAGATAAGAACAATAAAACACAACAGCAGGACTCATGTTCTCGTCTTGGCAGAGAGAACAAAAACTCTTTTCAGCAAAAAAACATAATACAGTTTTTTTTTCCCCTTTCTTTATTTTTCAATTATAATCAGTTGTGATATGCTACACAACCAGAAACAGCGTCATACTTAAAATCCCGGGTGCCATCTGATTCTCGTTTTTTTAACTATTTCCAGTAGGAAGTGGGAAGGTAACATAACCTAGTTAAACTTCAAGCAGAACAGGCAAAGGAGTCTCAATAGCTCAAGAAACAAACATGCTTTGTGTTTGCAAATTATCGTGGCAATTTACCAAGATTATTCGGGATTAAATTGTCCAAAAGTAGTTATTATGGTTTGAAATGCTTCCCTAATCCTAAGCTCCTCTTGCAGCGAATAACAACAATTGGGTCAAACAGAGAACAAGAACACATCAAGGTGAATAGAATATATACCCAAGAAATGGGACGGTCATCTCCTCAAAAAAATGTTCATATAAAATAAGAATTTTTCTCATTAGAGGTGAATAATCTATAAAAATTTAAGATAGCAAGAACTTTCAAAGCAAGCAAAGACTTAAGAAGAGCAAGAAATTTCTTCCTTTTGTTTGCATTCAATCCTTTCCTCTCAACTGTTTACATTGCTAAAGTAGAAGAATTATCTTGCTCCAAAGAAAGCAGTAAAGTAAAAATTCTGGATATCAAAAACCGCCCAAATAATAGAAGCAGCAGCATACATCATAAATACTCAGAAGATTCCCTCAAAAAAAAAAAAAAAAAAAGTCAGAAGATAACTGCAGTAGCAAGGCATAATCTGATCATGCAATCAACTATATACGAAGTGCCAATAAAGGTCAGGAACTTAGCATCATAAGTACCTTAGCAGGATGTGCAACAAATATGCGAGAAATGAGATGCCTACAGTCTTGAGATACGTGAACATATTCCGGGATCTTATACTGAACACTCATTATTCGCTGCAGAGGAAAGCAGATTGTGTTGTATAGTTAAAAGATGAAAATGGTTAATTCTAAAAAAGGTTTGGTTCTTAAAAAAGGTTTGTGAGGATATTATTATACATTGATCGTTTTCCTGAAATTCTTTGGGTCTTCTTGGTCTTCAAAGGGGTAAGCTCCCACCAGCATGACATAAAGAGTCACTCCACATGACCATACATCAGCCAACTGAAAAACCACAAACAAATATTAAAGCATCCACAAATATTATGCATAAACTTTGTCCAGATTAGTTAACAAACAAAAACAAGAATAGAATTCGAAAACTTTTAACACCTTTTTTTTTTTTTTTTTTTTGAAAAGAGACAAGGGAAAATTTTATTTATGAAAAACGAAAAAAGGAAAATTTA
The DNA here is from genome assembly GCA_029231665.1 of Morus indica. Taxonomy (NCBI): domain Eukaryota; kingdom Viridiplantae; phylum Streptophyta; class Magnoliopsida; order Rosales; family Moraceae; genus Morus; species Morus indica. The sequence goes on from JACAGA010000006.1 coordinate 17,961,430, forward strand.
ACACTCTTAAGAACTTTTCTTCTGTAAGTGAAATAGTAAAAACAGAAAAAACTGCTAGCATAATTCATGTCAACTATTTGAAGTCCTTCTTAAGAACTTTTCTTCTGTAAGTGAAATAGTAAAAACAGAAAAAACTGCTAGCATAATTCATGTCAACTATTCGAAGTCCTTTTCAGAAACTTACTTACAGTTTGACATAGAGGTTGAACTAAACCAATCTAAATACAAATATACGAACTACCAAAATTAGGTAGGTGAACCCAGATACCTATACCATCACTTTCTAGAATACCTAGAATACATTAAAGTAGTAAACAATTTTGGTAATTTCTCTAACTTTTGCTTTACAAAAAACAAGAATTTAGGCAATGACAAGTTGTGTGAATGATATTTCCAAAAAAGAAAAAAATTAATAATAATAACGGTCATTATAATAACACAAACTCATCTCTAACAATTAAAATAAATGGATGGTAACAGCTTAATAGATGTAACTTCTATTGCGAATAGTTATGGCATGTAATGGAATCCGGAACTTAATTAATTCCAATTTCGTTTTGTTCCAATTCTTTTCACTACAGGTTGTAAGCATGCCTAATCCATAAAATGAATTAGCCAACCAAAGTCGTAATACACAATAGTTTAAATAATTAACTACCTTGCCATCATATTCTTTTCGAGAAAGAACCTCAGGTGCAATATATGCAGGAGTTCCCACAGTTGATTTGGGTCTTGAATGCAGCAGGGAAGACTACATTAAACAAAACTTACCACAATTAGAAACTTCCACATCCACCTTTATACATTAAAATAACCGTTTTCAATACCAAGTTGAATGGATGATTAAACCTTAGAATAGCCAAAATCACAAATTTTAAGGCGTGGAGCAGGGCTTCCATCCAGTAAAGTATTCTCCAACTTCAAATCTCGATGGCATATTTGCTGTAGAATTCGACAATTAACAGGAAAAAAATGTCAGTTAATAAAAGAAAGGCAAATTAAGTATACACTTTTTCAATATATGTTTCCTTACCAAAGAATGACAATAATTAACTCCTGAAATAAGCTGCTGGAAAAAATATCTTGCCTGTAAAATTTAAAAGGAAAATGTCCGTCAAAAATCCAAAGCCTCAGAATAATTTATCCATATTTGTGCAACTAATAAAGCAGAGCAACATAAACACGGTCAAGAGCTCATCTTCTTCAGAAATTCAAAAAACAAAAAGAAACTAGCCATAATAAATTTTGCGTGGTAGGTTTTCTTTATACACGTGGTGATCTCAGACTAGAAAATAGAGATATCAGACCTCATCTTCACTGAATCTTCCTGCACTGCAGATACGCTCAAAGAGCTCTCCACCTGCTGCATACTCCATGACAATAGCAAGATGTGTAGGAGTCAAAACCACCTGCAACTCCAATACCCAAGTAAGAACACTACAATGCTCGGACTTTTCTTTGCTCTGCCTTTGAAACATAGCAATCTCAGATAGCAAAACACTTGCACATACCTCTTTGAACCGGATTATGTTTGGATGGCGAAGCGATCTGTGGTTTATGATTTCCCTAGCTACATTTTCATCAATCTGTGAATCAAAATAGATCAGTATACAAATATACATAAATGGAACACATACCAAACTGCAAATGTCTCACATCAACAAGAAAAAAAATGGTTTTATAAAGAAGGAAATCCCTCAATTCTATAGCCGCAATTTTGATAAAACCGTGAACCCAAAAAAGCCAAAGCAGACAACATTTATACAATGGTGGAACCTATGAAACGGTATCGCAATTCAGAGGTAATCTAGCAGGACTACGAATCTTACCAAAGGGGGGCAAATGAATGGAACCTTAAAAGGAAGGATATCCCCTTAAGGCATTTTGGAGTTACAGTCACACACACAAAAGGGGAAGGTCATATAATATATATATATATATATATATATGTACATAAATATATACAGACACACAGGATCATATACCTGTAACATATAGGAGTTGGACTACAACACAAAATTTATTCTATGTAACATTAATTTTAGGTGAAACACTGGTACGAGACCGAAAACTCCTTTCTTGTTACACTTTTAGTAACTATTACACCATGTTACACAACACAGACACAAATTCATACCTTTCTAAGCTACAAATTCATAATTATAACTCTTGCGTTTGCCAAATTTACAAGCTTTCTCCGGCAATTGAAATTCAATTGTATTGGATATTTGTGTATACACATTTTATTATGTATGCACCGCATATAAACAGCAACAATTTCGTCAACTTTCTGGTTTTGCCGAGATCACAAGATTCCAAATTTAAATGGTAACATTTTCAAATTTTAAAAAATTCCTTACTGAAAAATCAAGAGAAAAACAGAAAACTCAACGAATATTTATTCATTCGCGCAAAAATACACAAATCAACAAAAGAAAAAAAAAAGTAAAATCAAGTACGGACCCTGTGACCGCGCTCGATGTATTTCATGGCGACGAGCTCTTTGGTCTCCTTGTTCCTCATGAGCCTGGCCACACCGAAATTCCCAGATCCTATGTCCTTCACAAGCTCATACTTGTCCATTTTCCTCTATCAATTCCTTCGAATTATATCAATATCAATATATATATATATATATAACTTGTGTTTTCCTTCACCTCAGAGAAGAAAGTGGCGCTCGATCGAAGTCGACCCTCAAACTCAAAGCTTTCTCAAGAAATTGAAGGCTCTCAATTTCATGGGTTTTGATACTCACACGAACAAAGAGAGAGAGAGAGAGAGCGAGAGAGAGAGAGAGAGAGAGAGAGAATCGAACAAAATCGGAAATCCAGAGAGGGCAATTTGGGATGCTTGCTTGGATTTGAGAATTGGAATGGAAAGATTTGCTTTTTTTTTTTAGAGAGAGAGAGATTTGAACAGTGAAAGAGATTTGAAGGGAAAGCAAAGCAAAGAATCTGATAACTTTTTGTGTATCAAGCGAAAATAATAAGAAAGAGAAGAAATAGAATCTTCCCACTCCACACTACTTCTCAGGGATTTTCTTTCTTTTTTTTCGGCAAAAAAAAAAAGTGAAAGTTTTTTGGAGAGAAAATAGATTAAGACTTCATCGATTTGAGTTTAAAATTTAAGTTTTATTACAGTAAAATTTTTTTTAAAACAGTCACATTTAATTTTTTATTATCGTAAAAATTTTCACATAAAATCACATTTTAATTTAAATTAAAAACTCAGATCAGTAAATTAAACGAACTCTAATAGTAATTTGGCAAATGACAAATATTAACTCGTTCACTCTACCGATTTAAATTTAAAATTAAGTCTTATTACAGTAAAAAATTCTAAAAAATAATAACATCTAACTTTTTTTATTATAATAAAAAAATTTTATATAAAATTATATCTGAACTCGAATTATAAATTTAAATTAGCAAAAATAAACGGATAAAGTATAGGAACCCTTTATCTCACTTTAAAGACATCACGAGAGAATACAAAGGAATATTATTATTATTGTGCTTCTGAATGGTCTCTTTCCCAATAATTTTCCAACACTCACATACCAAACAAAACCGACTAAAACCGTTCAATATTTGATTGAAGAAAAAATTTGAATCGGAAAACTCTATAATAAAAAAGTTTAAAATTGAATCAAACGAATGCTAAGTAGTCAACTAAAAATCAATATGGAAAAAGAATGAGATAACCACTGAAACTTCTCTCTATCTAACCACTGCAGAGGTGGTGTTTGTCTAATTCACCCAGGAAAAAAAAAATTTGTCAAAATGACAAACTATAATAGAGGAAAATTGGCCTTATATTTTAGTGAAAGAATTGAACATTCTTTAAGGAACTGTTTAATTCGTTAATTTGAGCTGATATGTGACTTTATGTGAGAATTTTTTACTGTAATAAAAAAATAAGATGTGACTATTTCTTAGAGTTTTTTACTGTAATATAATTTGAATTATAAACTCGAATAAGTGAAATGAACGGAGCCTGAATTTGAATCTTATAACTAAGGTCTCAAAGATTTTGTAGAATAGTTGGATTTTGGGGCAAGATTTTTGTGATTCTCATCCTCTTGTTGCGCATGATATTGATAACGTCTTAGTCCTTCTTGGTTCTCTTAAAAGTAAATTTTACTAGAAAAGGTGCCTACATTAGTTGTTCAAGAGTAAGAGTAGCAATTCATATCACGTGTCGTATTTTAATTATTTATTTTTAAATTTATAGTCAATCCGAACCCGACATGTAACATAAAATTTTTTAAAAACCACAACACAAATACGACACGATCACTTTACGGGTTGACACGACACAGCACGAAAATGACTCGTGATATGAAATTGACTCGTGAACCCAAAATTAACAAGAAAATTGTATATTTTTATTTAGTTTTTTACATATTAGAATAACTTTAAATTCATAACACACTAAAATATAATAACATTCATTGAAATTAAGCAAATAATAATATAAGATTTTTGAGTATAACTATCATGATATCACAAATTCATAATAAAATCAAAAATATGTAATGAAAATATACGTATTTTTTAGTTTTTTATGAGTTTCGTGTCGTGTTCGGGTTAGACGGATCTAATTTTAAATTGACCCGTGTTTTTTGTGTCAATTTTAAGTCGAACCGAACCTCTTTTTTCTTAACCCTAACCCGCGAAATACGTATCATTTTCGAGTTGTGTTGTCGTGTCGTGACTCATGTTACCAACCCTATTCAAGAGGTCCTATGTTGCTCCTAGTAAGACTTATTTATCTAGCAAGTGCTTCATCGCGAAGTTACTACTGAAGATAAACTTAGGTTTCGTTCATTTCACTTATTTGAGTTTAAAATTTGAGTTTTGTTACAGTAAAAAACTCTCAGAAACAGTCACCTTTAACTTTTTTGTTATAGTAAAAAGCTCTCACATAAAGTCACATCTCAATTCAAATTAAAAACTCGAATCAACGAACTAAACGAGCCCTTAAAGAGAAGGGTTAGTTTATTCTGCACGCTCAATCAACATTATTAATTTGTCTTAAAGATATGGGATCGCGTTTCTGTGTGTTTTGATTGTCAGTTGAATCATTCACTTAACTTTAGATCTTTAATTTCTGGAATTTTGAGAAAGAAATTCATATTCAATATTCAATTCATTACCATTAATTTATCACTAATTATTGTGAATGAGAATTCGTGTCATGATTTGTGATTTATTACCGTAATTTTTCTATTAAAAAACACACATAAATTGAGAATTATTTTGAATCATAATTCTGAATCCGTGAACTAAACGTTCTTTTCCACTCATTTTTAGATTCAATTCATTGTTTAATCAAAATAAATCTGTTTAGTTCGCTGATTTCAATTTTTAATTTAAGTTGAGATGTGATTTTATGTGAAAACTTTTTATTGTAATAAAAAAATTAAATATAATTATTTATGAGAATTTTTTACTGTAATAAAACTTAAATTTTAAACTCAAATTAACAAATAAGTTAACTTGGACCCCTAATTTACCTAAACGGACTAAGTCAAAATGTGACTTTTTCCCTTTTTTTTTTTTTTTTTTTTTTTTTTTTTTTTGTCGGTAGTTTGGCCAAATGTAACTAATGACTGCATCTGCATGCATCTATGGCTTTTCTCGCTTTTTTTTTTTTTTTTTTTTTTTTTTTTTTTTCCACATAACGCCTAAAGCATAACACTCTCTTACCCCACAACCTGACCGGGGAATCCCACCCCTAAAATCATCAATCTCCAATTGCCTCAGAGCAACCTCTCGAAAGGAACAAAAACGACGAGATCTTGACAAATAAGGATGCAGCAGATCCTCCCCTCTATATCCATCTCTCCTCCCCTTTTATCTCCTCATCTGGAATAACAGATCACCTATCCACGACGGGGACGGCCGTCGCGAGGCCGAGCTCCCAGCGATGAGATCGTCGTAAGCCTCGCGACAAGGGGATCTCCGTTAGTGATTTGGGGAACTCCGGCAACGGTAGCTCGCAACTCTAGTAATGGCCGTCGTTTCGGAAGAAGGCCGTCGTAGCCTGAGGTGAGGGAAGCGGCGACTGCAGTGGAGAGAAGAGACAAGGAGAAAGGCTCTATTGTTTTGTCATTTCGAAATTGTTACACTCTGAAATTTGTTATTTGGTTCTACTTCTTGTTGAAGAATGCGTATTTTTTAATCTCTCTACCCTTTGTAAAAGTGACTTAACAAGAAAGAAAGTTTTATTCGTAAAAAAGTGAGTTGGGTCCTAAAATTGCCTTAAGGGCCTTAACAAATTAAAAACCATTTTCAAAAGTCAACGCATAGAAACACTCATTTTACAATTTATTTATTTATTTATTTTTGCTTTAGTGCTTTTTTTAGACTACGTTCACTTTATTAATTCGAATTTGTAATTTAAGTTGATTTAGTCCGTTTAGTTCGCTAATTCGAGTTTTTAATTTGAGTTGAGATGTAATTTTATGTGAGAGGTTTTTACTGTAACAAAAAAGTTAGATGTGATTGTTTGTGAGAGCTTTTTACTATAGCAAAACTCAAATTCTAAACTCGAATCAGCGAAATGAACGTGGCCTGACAGTTTATAATTTGAGTTGAGATGTGATTTTACGTGAGAGCTTTTTACTTAGTAAAAAAGTTAAATGTGACTGTTTTTGAGAACTTTTTACTACAATAAAACTCAAATTTTAAACTCGAATCAGTGAAGTGAACGGCACCTAATTTTTAAGTTAAACCACATACATAGCCACAACATTGAAAATATAATTTCACATTTTTTTTTTTTTTAAAGGAGAGATCAGGCATAAAGAAACCAACAAAGATGAGAAAAGAAGAAATTACCTTTGAAAAAATAAATAAGAGTTAAGGTTGAAGAAATAGGAAACTCGTTGATTTCACCTTCAAATCTTAGATTAGATTAAAGAGAATTTAAAATATAAAATTTGAGAACAGATTGTGCTTTTTATATGAAAATCTAAGAATTTTTTATTTTCTCTTCATTTTCTCATAAAACAGACAAAGAAAGAGAGACAGAAGAGAGAAAATACTAGAAAAAGGAAAGGGATCTTCCGTTAAAAAAAAAAAAGGAAAGAGATTTAAGTGTTCAAAAATATTATTTTGAATTTTTATTTTTATAAAAATTATTTAAAAATTTTTGAAAACCAAATATTTTTCAAGATTTTTAAAAAATTTGTAATAGATAAAAAAATAAAAACATATGCACATAATACATTTTAAAATCAAGTCCTTATAAATTTTATCTTCACGTATATATTCTTAGAGTGTGTTCACTTCACCAATTAAAATTTTACAATTTAAATTGAGTTATGATTTGGAATTAAAATTTATATTGAAATTGGAATTAGTATTTTAAGAATTCATACATACGAGCTATAAATTTGACTCACAAGCATCATAATTTAAAGAATAGATATTAGTAGTCACGACACTCTTTTATTTATTTATTTATTTTTTAGCTTAGTAAACTTTTCTCCATAGAAAATAGGATGTATGATATATATATATATATATATATATATATAACAAATTCTTATTCAATTAATAAATGCCTAAAAACACAAATAATGTATTTTGTTTGAGGGAATCTCTTATGAGTCCTAACAATTAATGATACATAGGAAGAGTTTGAAAGGAAGAGAAAGAGTGGCGTTTCTAGTGAATAAAGACTTTAAGAGGATAAAAGAAAATTAAATATTGGTTTAGGTCAATGCTGACTCTACCTGTTTAATCTAACAATACAGACAAAGCTTCTAGTGGGTTGTCACGTGACAACTCCTATTTATCTTTTTTTTTTTAATTTTCTTTTTACATTTTATTTTTTATGTGTGTTTTTATTAGATATTATTCTCATTTTATTTTTATGATAGTAATTTTTCACATATATTCTTATTTTATTTTTAATTAGTTAAAATAATTTTCTTATAATGTGTCCTTACTTAATTTTTTTATCAATAATTATCTTTACATTATTACATATATTTCTTTTTAATATAAATTTAAAATTATTAAATAATTATATAAATAAATTTCTCATTACTTAATAAATAATAAATCTGTCAAAAAAGAGTTAATTACATAACTCTACCTTTGTGGTTTTTTCTCAAGATTTTTTATTTTTTTAAAAAACTACAAAGTTATTATTAAAATTTAAACAATTCCAATTTCATCCCTCACGCATTGTATAGAAAAGATTGAAAAAAAAACCATAAATATGCCTTGACAAATATTTTTATTAAGAAAACATGTAAAAACCTTTAAAAAAAAGTTTTTAAAAATTAGGTTTATATATTTTTAAAAAAGTCAAATATTTCTCAGAATTTTTTTTTTCTCAAACAAGTTTTGCCCATTTATAGTTAGTTTTTTTTTTAAAAAAAACAGAGCAATGAATTACTGAAAAATTAAAATTAAAAAACATATTTATGCAATTAGTCCTAAAAAAAATTAAAAAAATTAAAGTTAGCCTAATTACTCGTTCAGTGAAAACCCAAAAATAAAAATAATAAAGTAAAACGTAAAAATAAAAATGAACCAATAAATTCTCAAGAAAAGGTAAAGAAGAAACAAAATATGAAAAAAATATTCGTATATTATAACATAAATATAAACATAAATCAAGGGAAAAAAAAAAGGAAAAACGTGTTTTTTAGTAGCAAAAAAAAAAAAAAAAATGTTAAGAAGTCGCAACATTCTGAAACTTTCTCGCTCTTAAAAAGGAAGGCAGATAGAAGAAACGAAAAATCTGAGCACAGAGACGGAGACGAACACACTGTCGTTGATCTCTGACCGTTCAGATCCGACCCTCGCCGGTGATCGCCATGTTCCCCGCCGTCCGATCTCTCTTTCTCCTCTCCTTCGCCTTTCTCCTTCTCTCCTCCGCCTTCGCCTCCGAGCCAGATCACAAGGTATCCTTCTCTCTTTATCCCTCTCTTCACCCAAGGCCTTAACCTAATATTTAATCGGTTCTTGTCTCGTCCAACTCGTAGATCTTGTTTTTGAGCTTCATTTGCTTCTGAATTCCGTTCCGATCTGTGAATTATTGCGATTTTCTTGCTCTGGAGCTCGATTGTTTTCGTTTATTCTTTGCGGGATTTCATTGAATCATGGTCACTGCTTGTCTTATTGTTCTTCAGTGCTTTATACGTTCTTTGTTCGCTTGTTCTCGTGAAATTGGCCAAAGTAGAGGGTTAGATCTCAAGTGGGTTTTCTTGTTTTACTTTTTGTTGTTGCTCTTTCTCCGCTGTGTGAACAAATTCGAGCTTTGCTAGGCATTGCACTTGGAAATGTGATAAATGTTATGTGATGACTGTTATTGCAGCCATTTTTGGATCGTGCCTAAGATTTGAAGAACTGATTCAATAGCTGGGGGTTGGTTGGTTTTCGGTGTTATTAGTGAATGTTATGGTCGCAAATCGTGTGCATTTTGAGTTTCCACGCACGTTTTGGTCTCGCGAGTCTTTGGTCCATGATTTGAAATTTTCTCGTGTATGATGAGAGTTTTGACCTGCAATTGGTGTTTGAGTTGGGTTTATATCTAATTCTGATGGTAGCTTAGTTGAGAGAATTGCTGAACACAAGTGCGCGAGATCTGTTCTTCGGCTTTAGGACTTTATAGTTGGTTAGCAGGTGCTTGATGTGCGCTCCTTTTGCTCATCAATTGGGAAATCCTTAGGTTTGCCTTCGAAATTTTAGGGCTTTTATTTCTGCTGTAGACGTTTAGGCACTCACAAGGACTCAAATTGAAAAAATTTGAAATTGCCATCATATTTGCAATTGCATTATTCTGGTTATTAAAGTTGATTCAGGTTGAATGTATTAGAAACCAGAATAATTCAATATGAAACATCCAAAGCTGGTTAAATTAGGTTGGATGACATGCAAAAGAAGATTCTAGAACCTAGACATGCATGAGTAGACTTTCAGTTGGAACTTTTTTTCTTTTCTTTGCCTACACATTTGGCTTGATATTCCTTATAATTAAGCATCGTTTCCCATATATCTAAATGCAAGATGGTTGTTATATTTATGAGGGCTTTTAAGAAATGTTACTTCAAGTAGGTAGGTGGTAATACTTCTTCTGTATGATTCATTTGATTACGTTTGACTTGCACTTGAGTTTTTAAGCGGTGATCTCTTATATGTCTCGAGTGCTTCGAGTATTAGACTCCATAGAATCTGGATGGCTTGCTCTTTTTGGTAAATGTTTCTTTTAAGTTGTCCTACAAGGTTTTTTCTTCCTTTAAGGAAAACTGGTTCTAGGATGGTTGAATGTGATATTTTCTAGATTGTTCATTGTGGTACGTGTTTACAGTGGTTGAACTTGTTATTTATTAAAGTACAGCTCTCATATTTTCACAATTTCTTATGAAGGAAAACTAAATGCAGCTATTCATTGAAAATTTAACGTTATCTACTCATGCAGTACCAAAAAGATGAAGCAGTTACACTTTGGGTGAATAAAGTTGGCCCTTACAACAATCCACAAGAAACATATAATTATTACAGCCTTCCTTTTTGCCGTCCACCTGGAAATGCTGCTCACAAATGGGGTGGTCTTGGTGAAGTCCTGGGAGGGAATGAACTTATCGAGAGCCAGATCGATATAAAGTTCCAACGTATGTAGGAATCCTGGTAATTACATAAGTTATCTCCTGGTGGTTAAAAATGCAATTTACTGACCTTTTTTCTTTGCAGAAAATGTGGATAAGGCTACAATTTGTCAACTTGAACTTGATGTTGCCAAGGTTAAACAATTCAAAGATGCAATTGAGAATAGTTACTGGTTTGAATTTTTCATGGGTAAGTCTGTACTTTCATAATATAAGTTTTTCACATAATGCTATTACTATACAGAATCGGCTACTTATAGTACTATGCTTCTTGCTGCATATTGATTGAATCTTCATGTATATGAAGCTTCGATGCTGATTTTGAGTTGTTGCTTTTTAACTATTCTCTTTTTTCTTGGCAACTAACTTGGTATCTCTTTGCATCTTATAATGGTATCTACCTTGGTCTTGGGTGTCTACATACAACTCCAGATGATCTACCTTTATGGGGTATGGATTAATCAAAAATTTTCTTTCCCCAACTGTAATGCTGGATTTTGAACGTCAGAAATTTTGAGTTGCGAACCTGTGATTGATATTTTCTTCTCTTGCAATGTTGTTAGGCTTTGTTGGTGAGTTGCATCCGGATAAGACTAGTGACAATGGCAAGCATGTGCTTTACACACATAAGAATATTATTGTTAAGTACAACAAAGATCAGGTTTGTTCTTAAAATTCTATATGTTTGTAGCTAGCTTTTGAAACTGTCATATGTTATCTGTATCATGGCTAAGCTTTGTATTAATGCAGATAATTCATGTGAATCTCACTCAAGAGAGCCCAAAGCCTCTGGAAGTGGGTCGAACACTGGACCTAACGTATTCTGTCAAGTGGACTCAAACCAATGTGACCTTTGCACGTCGATTTGATGTTTATCTGGACTACCCATTTTTTGAGCACCAGGTAAAATTGGAAAGGGAGTATTTTCCTTTGCTTCTTGTTCCTTGTCTTGCTTTATTTTCAATTGAAAAAGCCACTTTTAAACATTGGTTCAGGTCTTTTAGTCATCTACATTTTTTATTATCTTTAGAGTCTTCTATGTATCATCTTTTTGTTTGCAGATCCATTGGTTCTCAATTTTTAACTCATTCATGATGGTTATCTTTCTTACTGGTCTGGTGTCAATGATATTAATGCGTACATTGAGGAATGACTATGCAAAATATGCAAGAGAAGACGATGATCTGGAAACTTTGGTAATGTTCTCTTATCTGCTTGTATTTTCTTTTTATTTCCTCAACAAGGAGCAACCCTAGTAGCTTGTAAAATATTGTGTTGATTCCCGACATTTCTTCTCTTTCAGGAAAGAGATGTTAGTGAGGAGTCTGGCTGGAAACTTGTCCATGGGGATGTTTTCCGGCCTCCTAGGAGTTTGGTGATACTTTCTGCTGTTGTTGGTACAGGTGCTCAGCTAGCATTGCTCGTTCTCCTTGTCATCTTACTGGCAATTGTTGGAATGTTGTATGTCGGGTATGTTGAAATCTTATTGCGAGATACATAGCCATTATTTTGAATCTTTTTTTATGCCTTAGCCAATGCACTTGATATTGTTGAGACCAGCTCTCATCTTTGTATGTGCTTGACGAATGTCTGAAAGCATGGATGTATGGATTACATCAGGACTGTCATATCTTACACTATTCCTTTTGGTCCCACAGGAGAGGAGCAATTGTCACTACTTTTATAGTATGTTATGCTCTCACGTCATTCATTTCTGGTTACGTTAGTGGTGGGATGTATTCACGCCACGGTGGTACGTATTTGGTTAAATTTCTTGTTAGTCAAACTTTACTTTTTTTCTTAAAAAAAAAATAAACTTGCACTGCTTGCGCACATGCTTAAGCAATTTTATATGGCTTTCTGTAGCATTGTGCTGCATTCTAGATCTAGTTTATTACCTTTTCTTTCCTTTTTCTTGTTAAACATGTTTTGGCTCCATTTCCACTGTACAATTGTGGTGTTATTTTTTCAGGTAAAAGTTGGATAAAGTCAATGATTCTCACAGCATCTCTATTTCCGTTCATGTGCTTTGGCATTGGGTTCATCTTAAACACAATTGCCATCTTCTATGGGTCTTTAGCTGCTATTCCCTTTGGAACAATGGTGGTTGTCTTCGTTATTTGGGCTTTCATCTCTTTTCCTTTGGCACTTCTTGGTACGGTTGTTGGGAGAAATTGGAGTGGTGCCCCTAACAATCCTTGCCGAGTGAAGACCATTCCTCGTCCGATTCCTGAGAAGAAATGGTATTTGACACCATCTGTAGTCTCAATGATGGGAGGACTTCTACCCTTTGGGAGCATATTTATTGAGATGTATTTTGTCTTCACATCATTCTGGAATTACAAGGTGCGACTCTAATCTGTGTGCATAGTTGGTTTAATAAATACATTTGGTAGTCAACTCAAAAGTAGTGTCAGGTTAACGATATTGCAAAAAGTTCAAACTTTCATTCTTCTTTTAAGTTTTTTCCTTAAATTGGATATTTGAATTACATTGTTTAAGCATAATTGTTTTTAAGCATCCTCTTTTTAGATCGAATCATCGACCTGCGTTTATCATGTGGCACATAGGATCATGGAGCCACTCCAGTAGGATGTTATACAAGATGGAGTAAAAGGATTTTGGAACGGGCTCAATGATATGTTTTTGTGTCCTTCAAATACTGATCCATAATGTTTAGTGCTCCGAGGCACATGTCTCAGTCTGTCGACTATAGCTTAAGTACTAAAGCAGTATTATTTTAAAACCAAAATATTAAATGTGGTCCACCCCCACTCCCTACCTCCTCCTCTCCGGAGTTGGCAGAAAGTGTTGCATAATTTAGTTTGATTATATTATATTCATGTGCCTGATGTAGTCATTTTGTGCTCTGTGCTCAACAGGTATACTATGTTTATGGCTTTATGCTTCTTGTTTTCCTGATCTTAATTATTGTCACCGTTTGTGTGACAATTGTGGGGGCATATTTCTTGCTCAATGCGGAGAACTATCACTGGCAATGGACTTCTTTCTTTTCAGCTGCCTCAACGGCTGTTTATGTGTACTTGTATTCAATATATTACTACTACGTAAAGACAAAGATGTCAGGCTTCTTCCAGACGAGCTTTTATTTTGGATACACCCTCATGTTTTGTCTTGGTTTGGGAATCCTCTGTGGTAAGTCCTTAATAAGGTCATCAGATCTTATGTCAGTTTTATCACTCAGCTTATCTGCTGGTTTCTTTTTCACGGACTTTTTTCCCAAGTTTTCCTTTACTCTTCCTTCCCCTTTCTAGTGGAGGGAACGGTGCTGTTCTTTTGAGTTCAATCTTGTTTTTCTGCGTTAACTAACCGGGTTTATGCGTAGTAGGTGCTATTTTACTTTAGATATGCTATTACCTGAGTAAAACTGTGAAACATAGAAGCCCTGTCTTACACCTGTTTGGTCTTTGTTTTCCTGTATTGTTTTACTTACTCTAAACCTTGATCCCCACAGTGGGGTGGTGTTTGGGGCTTATCACTTAGTGGACAACATGTGCTTATAAGAACTAATTATTGAAAGATGCTAGTGGGCATCACCGGTGCTAAGCACCATCACTAATAGAAGGTGGGCAATCCCATATGTGGGCCCTATATTGCGGGGCCCACCTTCTATTAGTGGGTGTGTTTAGCACTACGAGTGCCCTATAGCATTGTTCTAAATTCTTAGATTCCTGTTGTTGTTCAAGGTGCATTTGCCTCCTCCTTAAGAAAATTGTTGTGATATGTGGATTTTTGTCGGCTTGTGAATTTATAGGCGCTGTTGGTTATCTGGGCTCGAATTTGTTTGTGAGGAGGATCTACAGAAACATCAAGTGCGATTAAGATGTCGCCAGGGGAACAACCTGATAGAGCTTCCCCAATCACATTGATTGTTGAGATAGTACAGTTGGAGACGAAGTTCCTGGTCATGGTTGAAGACACGACAATATTATCAGGTTGAAATCACATGATGTTAGGATGGGGATGTATTCTTCTTTCTCTGGTGTAGGGGAAGCCTTGAGAATTTTCCTTTTTTGTTTTTTTTAACTTCGGTTTTCTCCCCGGCTGTAAGTGAAAGCTTTAATTTAGAATCCAGAGATTATTTCATATACTTTTAAGAAAGTTAGAAAATTAGACTGTCATTTGTTATTTTCTTTTTGGACCTTCTACATATAGGTTCTCAATGTAAGCACTGGTATCATATCTACCCCATACTCTTTGTTTGTTATATGCTCATCAGAGGTATGATTGAACTTTAGGGGTAGAATGACTTGCAAAATGAATTTTGTGCTTGTGTCAATATAAGGAACTTGTGAAATTATAATTCCATTCCTATTTCCCTATGTGCATGCATCAGAGAAACTTTCAAGATGTTACATGTTGGTTTAAGCCCGAACCGGCGGCTTAGGCCTCAAATTATGTCTCTTTGCCTGGTTTTGGACTTGAGCTGCTCTATCTGTGGAGATAATTTATCACATAAAATTGAAGAACAGGTAATAGCCATAAAGAAAAAGAACTGTCAAACTTAAGTTTGGTTTTGAGGAGCTTTTTAGGAAGTGAGATTGGGTATCTAGTCTTATGATCTCTGTGTTATTGACTTCAAATGAAGCTTGTCTATGAGCATATTGAGTTGGCAAGTGGCTGGAGAAAACTATGCCCCTTGTTTTAACTTTTCTTACATAATTATATTCAGGAATATAATCTGGCCAGGATATGGACTTGAGTTCTGTTCATTTTTATAGTTTGAGTTTAAAATTTTAATTTTGTTATAGTAAAAAGTTCTCAGAAACAGTCACATTTAATTTTTTTATTATAATAAAAAATTCACATAAAGTCACATCTCAATTCGAATTAAAAATTCAAATCAGCAAACTAAACAGTCTTTAGTTTTTATATTTTTTTGGCTCTCATGAGTTTAGGTTAATTTTGGTTTGATAAATGGACTACAAGGAGTAGGTAAGGGGTATAACTAAGAGCTCCTTGTTCAATGCCTTTTGCTTGTCTAGATATCATGAGCTCTGATTATTGCCTTTTTATTTTTTATTTTTTATTTTTTAAATTTGATAGAATAAGCTACTACATTCATCTGGAAACATCTAGATTTTTGTTGAAATTAATATTATTTCTGGTTGTCCTCGTCTAATTTTCTCATCAGCAAAACAACCCAAACATATCAATCAGGTTTAGCTTTATTTCTATTAAGCCAACGGTGTAAATTCTGACAAGTTGCAGTCTAATATTTACGACACATGGCCAAGAAAGTGGCCACAATTACGAGTCCTGTGGTTTCATAAGCTTGAGATGGCTAAATTTATGATGGTTATACTTCTTCTAATCTAATCCATGTGTTGCGACAATCAGCTCACACGTCCCAACCTTTTGTGACCAAAATAAGTTCATGTGGACCTTTCCTTTCATGTTTGTAGTGAAACAAAAGAAAAAAGATAGAAACGACATTTTTTTTTTTTTTTTTTTTTTTTTGAGGAAACAACTGAGATTAAAAAAAAAAAAAAAAAAAAACAAAAATCTGTGGCCTAGAGCTTGTGCTCACCACAGTCCTCACCAGCAGAAAAGTGGAAATGAAATGGGTGAACCTCCCAAATGGAGGGGACGGTTATGGTGATAATACAAGATAACGCTAGGAGCCACAACATTCTGCCACGTGGCATGATAGGATTCTACGTTCTCATATCCCAGCCACACTATTTCCACAAGCCTTACCCCCTCCATTATCAACACTAATACCACTTTCTCATATCTCTTCAGCTCCTCAACACTGAAAAGAAGAAACACAGAGGAAAAATGGCAGCAACAACAGCAGCAGCTCTCTCTGGCACGATGGTGAGCACCTCCTTCGCGAGAAGACAGGCAGTGAGCAGCCTGAGGGCACTCCCCAGCACGGGCAGGCGCTCTTCGGCCTCAAGGCGAGCCGCGGAGGGCGTGTCACTGCCATGGCATCATACAGGTGAAGCTGATAACACCCGAGGGAGAGAAGGAGTTCGATTGCCCCGATGACGTCTACATTCTCGACCACGCCGAGGAGGTTGGTGTCGACCTGCCATACTCCTGCAGGGCTGGCTCTTGCTCTTCATGTGCTGGGAAGGTTGTGTCAGGAACACTCGACCAGTCTGACCAGAGCTTCCTTGATGATGAACAGCTTGATGCAGGTTGGGTCCTCACTTGTGTTGCGTATCCTCAGTCTGATGTTGTCATTGAGACCCACAAGGAGGAGGAACTCACTGCTTAAATTGTGATTTCTTCTTCTTCTTACCAGTTTCTTTACTCTCTGGTTTCTTCTCAACTGTTGTCCCTCAAAACTCTATTATCTCGTCATGTTTTTGTTTTTGTTTTTGTTGTTTGGTTGGATTAGTGTATTTCAGGGCTACGGTTTTCCTTGCTACTGAATGAGCTTTATTATTATTATTAAATGTTTTTGAACTTTCCATTTCTAGTGTGAAATAACTATACTTATAATTGCTTTGCTAATGAGTTTTATCTAAACCGTTCATCAATCTTTTTATTTGACTTCATTTTATTGGATGATTGTTGGTCTGTATGTGTGTTACAAAAACACATCCCTTTTTAAAATGAGCTGAGTTGAAAAGCAAAACTTCCCTGAAGGTTGAATGTTATGAGAAAAAGGTTAATAGGTAAAAGATTATAAAAGTTGAGACATTCTTCTATAATTCAAATGGGATATTTCACTGAGCGGCAACTATAAACAAGCTTAACTTTCATCTGGTTCTTGAGGCCTGCTTCCAGCTCCATGTTATTAGTCTAATGGTGTAATTTGCATTTCATGGTAACAAACGAAGCCTGTACTCAATAGAGTAATTTGGTTTTCGAAAAGTATCGAGCACTTTTATGTGTTCTGAAACAGCTCAAAGAGAGTCTTGACCTTCTGTTCTTCTCCATTGCTTAAACCGCCTTCTTCACCAACACTGGTCGGAGGTTGTGATGCACTTATGTTCACAGATTCAGATAAATACTCATCCATTCGGAATGCGTGGGAAATGGCGGGACTCTCAGGGGCAGCCTCGTCTGGCAGTATACTTGATGTTACTGTCAACTGATTTTGGGACTCGAATGAAGAGCTTCGAGACAAAGTACCCGATGCAATGGTTATTTCATCCCTCTCATCGATTGCCGATTCTAGTGAACACACTGACCTTATAGTGTGTGAGTGAAGGGAATCGCGTTTAGACCTCTCCTTTACTCTCTTGCACCAACTATGGAGTGACTCTCTTACGCTTTCGGCGACGAGGGTTTTCTTAAACCGAGATCCCATCTGTAATCATGAGGGAAAGAAACTCAAAACCCCGTTTTTGGTTTTCAGTTGACATGAACTCAAATCCAGAAAGATAAGTAAAGAGTTGAAGAAAACCTGGGTAATAATTATATTCAGAGGTACTGTGCTGTAGCTACACCAGAACTGAACTATAACACTGCAAAACAAGCAATTAGAATACTACCTTCTTAGTCTAATTTAGTCGGATTAAAGGAGCTTAATCAGAGATACAAACAATGCCTTCAATATTTTATTACATCAGCAATCATTTCAGCACCATATTTTTATACATCGGTCATAGTTATGGCATGGTCATACTTTATTTACAATAGAAGTATGTTGTATACTGAAGAAAAGATACATACCCGGAGGCCAACCGAATGATTATCATATAATTGTTGTCCATGAAACACGATCTGTGCTCAAGTCCCCACTAAAGTACAAGATAAAATGAAAATGTATTGAAACTGTGAATTTATTTATACCAAGGGAATGAATATCAAACAACGTAATAGGTTTTAGTTAAATCTTACCAAGGCCCAGACAAATGTTGCCATCTCAAAGGCATTCTGCACAAGAAAGAAGCGGAAGAGAATAAGGACCAAAAAAAGAAAAAAAAGGAAACAGAAAATGTATATCATGGATGAGTCATGCATTGGCTGACACCTGAAATATGATGAATTGTATCAAGCGCAGTAGTATTTCAGGCTTTCCAAACCAAAACAGATCATCGCTAGGCTTTAATTGAGTCCCGACAGACGGTCCCGATTGCTTGACGACTTCGAGTGCTAAAGAGGAGACCACATGTTGAAGTTTTGTTCCAACCGCCATGACAAGCTTAGACAAGTGAAACCGTTGAACATGATGGAGTGGTTAATATTAGGAGTACTATCTCATTTCGCACGAGAGTGAAGAGACAAAAGAGGTGAATTTCGCTTACTATGGCAGGGATGAAAGAAAGCCAGAAGTACGTATTTAGACCTGCAGTAATTGAACAACTACGAAATTTCAGGAAATACGAACTTGGAAGAAATCTTGGTCCTTGAAAATTGTCCTTCCAAATGCATAAGTTACCATGAACGTTTATGAAGATGCATACTATGGCATAGCCCCAGAGTGGCCAGCTGCAAATTTTCAAGAACAAATTAATATTAGGGAACTGAATACTTAACAAAATATGATGAAATGCGGTAAAGATCATATGTTGTAATAGATGTCACATAAGCTCCACGTCCCAAAAATTTTTATATTTCAAATAAGTCTTTTTCACCAAGAAATCATAAGAATATGAGTTGATATGAATTACTTCTGAAGCAAGGAATAATGGTAAGAGAATTGCAAACCTAATTCCAAGAATTCCATTAAATTCATCTTCCATACTCCGAACCATATATTTGTGGAAATCATAAGTTTGTGGCAACTTGTGCTTCTGGATATCATCATGAAATAAAGTAAATGCCATGAGTTCGGTATAGTCACTGTATTTATGATTAGGCATACAAATGTAGGAATGAGAGTTAATTGGTTTTGGTTGGCTTGGGCAATGAAAAACAAGCAAAAAATTAAAAGACACAAAAAGGGCATAAAACACAATAAATACTCACTGTGATGAAGCCCAAACGAAGTGCTAAGTAATCTGATTTCCTTATGGAACTTTTAAATTGTCGTAGGAAGCAGAGCTGCACCACCATAGACAACAATTGATATTTAAAAACTGAATATCCACACAATAACATAGTCAATTAAGGGTGACAAGAGAGAAAATAATCACTGTAGATAACAACTATATTTCAATGGGACAACAAAGGAAATGTTAGTCCACAGAGGAGTGCTTCTAACTTTCTGAGTATGATAGAATAATTAGTTGGCGCTATCATAATAATATATGATCATTCTTATGATAGTACATGACAAAAACTTTGATCTTATTTGGCTTCTTTCTTGCCAGAAAGGGAATTCCCTTGATAAAGTGCGGGGCCTATGGAATCCACTTTACTAACAAGAAATGAAACCACCAAGATTCGATGGTGTATACACGCACACACTCATGCAACCAACCACTTAAGCTAGCTTCAAGTGAATCCTATGCTCATTCACGTGTTGCGTTTTTAGATAAAATGAAACAATCTGAACTATGAGCATGTAAAATACAACGATTAAACAACAGCATATATGATGGAGAAATTTTCACTAGTATTGAAGAACAACTCAAAGTTGTTATAATCACGAGCAATTACCATCCAAATAAGAACCGGATTTCTGCTCCATGGATGAGATGTGTGATGGTAAACAAAGGTGGATTGACGCCTCATGACCTTGTCTCTCTTTGCTGTGTAAATCATAAAAGAAAAAAAAAAGAAAAAAGGAAGGTAACCAAAAAAAAAAAAAAAAACAACCTTGATAAAGCACAAACAACCATGACCACCGGTATTGCAAGAAAGTGGGCTTCAGTAATTATCAGTTGTAGGGAACAAAATTTGATGCCGTCGACTTCCTACAGCACTTACAACTACAAGTTTAGTGAATGTGAATAAAGATATAGATCTTATATTGCTGACGTTCAAGGGAAAAATTTCCTAGTATAAGAAAATGTGGACATAAATGGAACATGTTTTATATAAACACGAGATTTCATTCAACAATTTAGGCTCCAGATACGTGAGAAAGCCAATTCACCAACTGTTGTGAGAACTAACTGTAATTCTGATTTAATGGGCAAGTATTTTCAATCGTAAACTATGGGCATGTTTAGTAGAGCTTCCTAGAAGCTACTTTTGGCTTCCTGAGATCAAAAACTGTTTCTGTGATTGTTTGGATGCTTCGTCAAAAGTGTTTTATCTCTCTAGAAGAGCTTTCAATCAAAGCCACAAAATACGACTTCTCAAAAGAGCTCTTCTGAATAGACCTTGAAACGAGTTTCAACAAGACATTAAAGCAACATTTCCTAAACATATTTGTCATAGTGAAAAATGACCAAATTCAAATTAGAGAAGGCTGATTAGTGAGGTCTTAAGAACTTCATACAACGAATGACCGGCCATTCTATTTGTGCTTTCAGCGAGGAGGCTATGTACCTTGCAAAGTAGCTTGAAACTCCCATTTGCTCCAACTATAAATCTACAAAATAATCAATATGAAAAAGATAAATCTCCACTTCTCTGGTTTGTGCATGAATTTCCAAGCATGCCCTTTATTTCCAGCAACAAAGTTGAACCATGTTTTCATCTAACACTAACAAGGAACGATTGATATATTTAAGACACAAGAATGATTTAAACTTCGGATATAATTCGTGTTTGACATCTGAATAACAATATACAATAAAGAATTAGCTTCCAAGTATTAGATAAAACAACAAAAAGTAGCTAGAAACACTAAAGTTAATAATAAGAACAATTGGAGTGACATGAGAAGGTCTTGCTTCCAAAAATGGAGTTTAATTTTTTGGTTGTCAAAATAAATTGATAATCGAAAATATGATACTTATTTGTCGAATAATTAAGTTGCATGTGCAAAAACTCATAATTCACTGAAAAAATTTAGGGCTTGTTTGGTTCAACAACTTAAACTGATTTGTAACTTTTTTATTAGAACTGTAGAATCTGAACTGTGGTTATTCAAATTGTGATCCGAAATATTATTTGGATATGCAAATAAATTGTAATTTAAACTGTGTTTGGATAAATGTTGAAAACTATCATTAGAGTTTTGTAACAAATTTTATAAAACCTCATCATAAGTGACATTAAAAAATTAAAAGATATGTAATATGGGTGGGGATTTATTCCACTCTTTATTATGAACACATTAAAAAAATCATCTAAATCGGAATTAAAACTAAGAAGTTATGACATTTTAAAAATTGAAATTGAAGAGAGAAAAAATAGAATTTAGAACTATTAGACCGTTGACAACAATTCAGATTGTTAGAATTTAGGGGGGTGGGGGAGTGAATTCTAAAATTAACAATTTGAGTCGTCCTTGAACCATTGCTAATGGTTTGAATTGTCCTTAAAATTTCCTCTCCCAAACACCAGTTTGGATCCTGAACTAAGGTTTGAATCCTAAACAACAGTTTGAGTTGTTGAAACAAAAGGGACTAAATAATTTTGTTAGCAGCTATTTGAAGTTGGAAGTTGGACCTTTTTTTATTTCTAATGGAAAAGGATCCAATTTGCAGTTGGTAAATAGGTAAGAGGGATATGAAGATATTACCTTGCTCATGGCCAGACCAACAGCCACACAGCTATACAAAACATGAGTGATCCCAAGAACAAACAGGAAACGATGGAGCTGCTCAAGACCCTCATACGAAACAAACGGTTCACGACCCTGCGAAAAAACCACGAACCTTTACTTACATATTAAGAGCTAGTGATGCCTAAAATTTCTTAAAAAAGCTTCAAACTTGGAGAATCATATTTTTACCTCACCGCATTGATGAGAATGAGAAGAACGTGTATTAAAGATTCCACTTGAAGGAGTGTGTGTTTCGTTGAGAGAAGAGAAAGAAGTTTCCGAATTGCGGTTCTCATGGATGCCATAGTCTTTCTCAGAACAAATGTAGAAGCGGCTGTTGAAAAGCGATGAATCTACACATATCTCAGAAATCCATCTTGCGCATTGTGCCAAGAACAAAGATATAAGTCCAAGTAGCATCAGCTCTACAGAGACACAAACTCCGTTTAATTCGCTGAATCGAGTTTTTAATTTGAGTTAAGATGTGACTTTATGTGAGAGTTTTTTATTGTAGTAAAAAAGTTAGATGTGATTATTTATGAGAGTTTTTTACTGTAATAAAATTTGAATTCTAAACTCAAATCGGTGAAATAAACGAGACCAAAAATTGTCAACAAAAAAAAAAAAGACAAGAAGAATGCCAAGAAAGAAAAAATAAAAATCCTAACAAGAGAGTTTAATCCACCTTCCTTAATCTTTTCCAGAGAGGCAAACAGTGCCTTTCTTCTAGTCTTCTTTAACCACTGTACACAAACATGCATAAACATTAGATATGACATTTCTCCAGTAATTTACTCCCATTTTATTGCTGGTCAGATAAATAAATAACAAAAACAACAACAACATTTTCGCTTAAGTGCCTTTGGAAAAAAAAAAAAAAAAAAAAAAAAACTGACTCGCTTAAGTGCTTCTAATCAACAGAGCAAATGGTTCCAAAATTAAATTTATTTTCCAACATTTTCTGAGCAACAGTAAATAAATAGCCAAGTTGGAGGAACATTATGACAAGGTTCTTGCTCTCAAAACTTCACAACTCTACTAAACCTAAGCAAAGAAGCTTTTACACTTTTGACTTTTTATTTTTTTTTTATTTTTTATTTTTTATTTTTTATTTTTTCAATTTCCGATATCTTAAAGAAGTCTACTACATTTTCTCGTACTTTCTCAAGAGCCAAACATATATGACAAAACTTCTAACATCTCAAACCTATATGAAACACGTCAAGAATTGAATCTTAACCCCTTTTTTTTGTTTGTGGTCTTTTTCTTTCGTTGCATTCCCAACTGCTTTCTGATCAGTGGGACCCAAAAAGAGAATAGTTATGAACTTCTAGACTTTATTCAGTTCCAACAGCAAAAGTTTCTTTCGCCTCAATCTTTGATTCTTTTCCCAACTAGACTTTACATTTTAATCCAAAAGAAAAACTTAACAAGGCCAAAAAATCAAGTGGGTCTCAGAAATTAAAAGACATAGTACTTTAAAATCCACATCTTCTTTCACATTACTGATTTTCTCAGCGACCAATCAAGAAAACATAGTTACATCACTCGTCATTGATTCTTACCTTCCCAAATCTGTATATCGACCTTTCCACCAAAAAGCAAACGAAGACCATGACTGTAACGACTGAGGCAACTGAATAAGTTGGAGTCTCGGCCAACGACCTCTGCTGCTCATGAATCACCTTCTCCATTCTTTAAATCAGAAACAACCCATTAACTCAACCTAGCTTTCACTTCCAAAAAAAAAAAAGTTGAAACTTTCTCGAGAAAATGGAGACCCTCATACAGGGGGGAAAGTGAAAGATCCAGGAAAAGGGGAAGTGGGATACAGACAGTAAAATTATATGAAAGTACGTTTCTGTTTACATATTAATATTAAAAAAGTGCAGGCGAACATGGTGATTTGTATGAATATATATATACACACACACACACACATACATACATATATAATATATATGTATAAATATGAACACGGAGGATCTTCTCCTCGAACATGGCATGATGGGTGATGGGGATACTACTTTAATGGCTATTATTTTATTAGTAGGTACTTTGTTTTATGAAAGTGTCTGCAATTTTCCAAACAAGGCCACCACGTATACTGCTAGTATTATTGGAATTGCCGCCAACCATTCATATTTCCATTGATTTTATAACGTACCATCTGTCTCTCCCTAAAAAATGAAAGGTTAACACACTAAAAAAAAAAAAGGCTCATTCTGTTAAAATTTTGAAGAAAAATTGGCTTTGTTACATAATGTGGACTCCTGCCTTTTTAAAGTGTGATTTCAGTTTAAAATCGAATTTTAAATCTAAAAATATGATTATTATGCTATAACAACCAGGTTAAGGCCACCGAATAAGCTATGAATGCATTCGTGTAATATTTTATCAATATCGTGCAGTAGCTAAGTAAGAAGGTCATAAAACTAGTATTCGGAAGGACGCATATAAGCCTAACAAGAAATGTATCAGAAACAAAAATAGCAAATAATCTTCCTTTGCTTTTAAGTATAACAGTTGATTGCTAAATAAAAGCACGAATTCGGAGGTTTGAACTGATTCAAAATAGCATCCATGCGCTTTAACTGTTTTTTACACTTTACTAACGTTTCTTATAGCGAAGCATGTGAAATTAGTGTGTTTTTGACATTATGTGCGAAAACGGAGGGCATGCCAACATTTTCTAGCACAAGGAAACAAGGCCAAACCGGAGGTTTTAACCCTTCTTTTCACACTAATGTTTCTTATAACGAAGCATGTGGAATTAGTCTGCTGTTAACCTAGGTTGTCGAAAATAAGAGGTGTACGAAAATTTCAAAGATTGGTAATAAGATCAAACCGGAGGTTTTAATCTTTTTTTTTTTTTTTTTTCACTTCAAAAATGTTTCTTATAGCAAAGCAATTAGTGAGTTTTTGACATAGGTTAATGAAAATGGAGGGGCGTATGAAATTTTCGAGCAAATGTAAACAAGGCAAAATGAGAATTTTGTGTATAGGCAAACAATACTACACCAGATGTTCCGTTATTTTCTTATCATTAATGTTTCTTTTAGTGAAGCGTGCTAAATTAGTGTGTTTTGGACAGATTGTAAAAACATGAGGCATGTCAAAATTTTGAGTATAGCTTGCTATTTTGTAAATCCTGGGGATTCACAAGATTCATCATAAAGCTTAGTCGCAAGATTAAAAAACTGATAAATTCTATCACCCATCAGGCCAACTTGAGTGGCCAACTGATTAAGATTTGTTTTTCTTTTCTTTTTTGGAGTTACTGAAAAGATAGCGCCAATCTTTTTCACCTTTGTGCTCTAAAAGGCTTCAGTTTTCGTAAAAGAAGGGGGGGGAAAACAGATCCAAGGGAGACAAGTTTAGATAATGACTGATGCAAAATGAAAATGGATTCAAGAAAGAGAGCTGAGGTACAAAAAGGAAGAAAATGCACTATGTCAAAAATTGATACAAATTAGGAGTTCTAAGAGGTTATATATCAGAGCATCATCAAATAACCCTAATATTACAGGATATATATATGTGTGTGTGTGAAAATAAGAAATAATAAAGGTCCATATGTCGCACCACTATAAATCTCTCAAAATTTTTTATAATTCAAGTTGCACCACATATGTCGCACCGTGAGCTTTTCAAGTCGGATCAAATTGAATTTGGTAATCCATACTCTAACACCCTGTTACTAGGAGGGGACACTATTCACGAGCCGCTTATGGCTAAGAACTCGAGCTTGGTGCAGCTAGATAGGATGCTCAACAGAGCATTCATACTTGTTTTTATGGGTTAGTGCTTAGGTATAAGACAACGGTTTTTAGCTTCTCAAAAGCCATCGTTTAATGTGAACTTTTAATGACCACAAAATGTACTGCAGTGACCAGAAAAAGCTTGTTTTTATGGATTTCACATAAGTGATCCATTGAACTTTTGTGAACTTTTAATGACAGTTAAACTATTCCTCTTAGCCGTCCTAGATGTGCATACTAACCTTAATCCATCGTAGCAGAAGAGCCCTCCAAACAACAAAATAGATTTTAAGAACTTTTCTAAACACAACCTTAGGACTAAAAAATTATATTAGTTAATATATTAATTAAGAGTAAAGAGTAAAATTTAAACCCATACACTTTTAAGAATAAAGCTCAATATTTTTTTCAAATAAAATAGAAAAAGAAAAAAAAAAAAAACAGAAAAGAGCAAAATAAGTGGACCATTTTTTTGAATAGTGACCCAAGAAACTTCCATTATATAATATTTACAAGGGGCGTTCGGCGGTTAAAAATCGTCAATTTTGGTCAGTTTAGCCACCGAGCCGGCCATGTCAATTTTCTTAAAGTGGGCACTGAAACCGAACCGCATGTAGCATTATTCGGTCTGATTAAATGAACTTCGGTTTCGGTTGGTTTTTTTATTTTGGTAATCATGAAGGTGACCTCAGTTAACCATCAGGTTATCAACATCTTTAGTTGCATTTTTTACCAAAAACTACGAAAAAATATAAAACTTTCTTTTAATGCAAAAATGTAATTACAAAATGAATACAAAACACAACATCCAAATTGATAATTGCACAAACACAAAATATCTAAATTCAAAGTCCAAAGTCTAAAGTACAAAGTAGAAAATAGAAACTAGAAAGTTACAACAAACAATACTAATATTAATGTTCAAAGTCCACATATAAAGTCAAGGTCAACAACACAAGTGTTAAAAACATCTAAATTGGCATAAGAAATGTTAAGAAGTCCAGAACATAATTAAAAAGTTTCAACTTTAAATAGTAAAGTTAATTTCCAACTTCTCATAGATATTTGATCTAAACCAATAAACTAATTTAAACCGAAAAAACTATATTAGTCAAGGTATTAATTAATAATAAGAAGTAAAATTTAAACAAATACACTTTTAAGAATAAGTTTAGTAATTTTTTCAAATAAAATTGAAAAAGACAAAAAAAAAAAAAGAGAGCAAAATAAGTGGACCATTTTTTTGAATAGGGACTCAGGGAACTTCCATTATATAATAGATATAGAAACAGATATATATACATCCGTATGAAAAAAGTGAACTCTTCATGGGCTTATCACAAAACTGGGGGCTTATTAATTAATGCTAGTGGAAATTAAGCTACCTATCATTACAAAAAAAGACTTGCAGTTTCAGATAATCCGGAAGAACATTCGTTTATAATATAGTCCACAAACTTAAAAAGTAAAGCTACATATATAATTAACCCAAAACAGAAGGCAATTAGTGAATAATTAGCTAGCTTTGTATTACAAAAAGAACAAGCCAAGCTCCATAACTAATAATATAATACACTAATAATGATCAGAATACGTAATTGACCCTAAAATATCATCATCTAGCCACAAAAGGAAACCAGCGCTCGTGAAACGAAGACTGGTAAGAGACCATGAACAAGAGGAAGACGAGCAAGAAGGCGACACCCCATGGCGATCCGCCGGCGCGGTGAAGCGAGTCCTTCTCGGGAAGCAGAACGAGGAAGGGAAGGCCGCCGGTGGAGAGGCAGTGGACGAGGATAAGGAGAAGGAGAGGAACGAGCATGAGGAAGAGCTTGACTTGAATCATCATGTCCTCGAACTTGGACTCATAATTTATGTACCATGAGAAGCCCAACATGAAGAGGACGATGAGGATGAAAATGAAAAGATGAAGTGGGATTGAGAAGTAATCCCAGTAAGAGTAGTAGTAGTTGTCGTTGTAGTATGATCTAGGCATATTGTCTTGGAGAATTTTTTTTTTCTTTTTTTGGTTGATTTGAATTGGTTTTTATGTGTGAAAGATTTTTGAGTGGAGGAGAAGAAGAAGATTTTCTAGAATGAACTTGGTTTCTCTAGTTGCAAAAGTTGGAGGATATCAGAATGACTAGCACTGTTTTATATAGGGACCCCATGGTTAAGAGCTCGTTTCTTTAAAAAAAAAAATTTTTGACAAAGAAAGAAAGCAATATATATATATATATATAGAAAAAGAAAAAGGGATACGTTTGTGGGTTTTGTTATGTGTAGCTTTACTTGCATCTTAGGGATTCTCCTTTTGTTGAGATATCTATCGGGATTATTCCAAGTGGCGGTGACGAGAAACGAATAATAAATGGTTAAGATTCTTTGTACTAAAGTAGTGGACCAATTGATAAACGCCACATCCAACCGACCATAGATACGAACGTCGAAAGATGGGAAGAAAACTAGACTTTTACATTTTAATCCAAAAGAAAAACTTTACAGGCCCAAATAACCAAATGGGTCCCAGAAATTGAAAGACATATAGCACTTTAAAAATCACATCTTCTTTCACATTACTGATTTTCTCAGCGACCAATCAAGAAAACATAGTTACATAACCTGTCATTGATTCTTACCTTCCCAAATCTGTATATCGACCTTTGCACCAGAAAGCAAACGAAGACCATGACTGTAACGACCGAGGCTGAATCACCTTCTCCATTCTTTAAATCAGAAACCACCCATTAACTCAACCTAGCTTTCACTTCCAAAAAAAAAAAAAAGTTGAAACTTTCTCGAGAAAATGGAGACCCTCATACAGGGGGGAAAGTGAAAGATCCAGGAAAAGGGTAAGTGGGATACAGACAGTAAAATTATATGAAAGTACGTTTCTGTTTACATATTAATATTAAAAAAATGCAGGCGAACATGGTGATCTCTATGAATATATATATATATATATATAGACACACACACATACATACATATATAATATATATGTATAAATATGAACACGGAGGATCTTCTCCTCGAACATGGCATGATGGATGGTGGGGATCTTACTTTAATGGCTATTATTTTTTTAGTTGGTACTTTGTTTTATGGAAGTGTCTGCTATTTTCCAAACAAGCCCACCACGTATAATATGCACACATTTATTTTAGTGATTTCAATTTTAAATTTAGATTTTATTATAGTAAAAAGTTTTAAAAAATAATCACATTTAATTTTTTTATTATAAAAAAAAAATTC
Source organism: Morus indica (assembly GCA_029231665.1). Taxonomy (NCBI): domain Eukaryota; kingdom Viridiplantae; phylum Streptophyta; class Magnoliopsida; order Rosales; family Moraceae; genus Morus; species Morus indica. Next base: position 17,990,603 of record JACAGA010000006.1, read on the forward strand.
TCATATAAAATCACATTTTAACTCAAATTAAAAATTTAAATCAACGAACTAAATGTGCGATACTAATATTAGATTATTGGAATTGCTGCCAACTATTCATATTTCCATTATATTATTGTAAGTCCGTTTAGTTCGCTGATTTAAATTTTTAATTTTAATTAAAATATGATTTTATAAAATTTTTTATTGTAATAAAAATTTAATTTTAATTATTTTTAATAAATTTTTACTATAACAAAACTTAAATTTTAAACTTAAAATTAATAAAATGAATGGTATCAAATTAAGATTCTTTCTCTCTCTACTATCTATCTAATCTGGGACTCACAGAGTCATATGTGCGTGCAAGGCCAACCTACTCCTATGGTGCCCGCCAATATCCTTCCCCTGTAGTTTAATTTTGAGAATTAGAAGATCTAGCTAGTACTAGTGGTCTAATTCTTTCAACGATTGACCACAAAAATTCATTCCCAACTAACACTTTATCTCCTGATTTAACCAATGTAGTATCTGTCTCTCCCTGAAAAATGAAGGATGTGTTTAAAATTAATTTTGTTTTTATTATTCACATTTTTTGAGAAAAAAAATAATAAATGTTTTCAAAACAACGTTTAACGCAATGAAAAAAAATTGAAATAAAAATGATTTTATAGTTTAGTATAAAATAAGAGATAAATGAAAAACAATTTTTAATCGTTTTAAAAAACATGATTACTAAACAACACGATACGCGAATACGATTACTAAACATGCCATGACGGGCCGACACGAAAAAAACACGTTTATGACCCAACTAACAAAAATAGAAGAATTTTTATATTGTATTCAAAACTATATTAATTGACTACTTAATATCACTTATATTTAAAATCATGCAAAACAGTCAACACATATTAAAATATGTAAATATTAAACACGCGCACACACACACACACACACACATATATATATATATATATATATAATACTACTAGATTATCAAGTATGTATGTTTTAAAACATACCAATTATCAAACATCTAAAGAAATTTGAAAATATAATCAAGTACATTTAAATAAGTTTGAAAACATAACCAAACATTTTGAATGTTTAAGTGCATAAAACATAAATTAAATATAGGAAAATGTCGTCTTTGAGCCTTGTAATTGAATGCCCAACTATGCTCTAAAAACTAAAATTAGTTTCCAGTTGCTTTAACCTATTTATAGAAAAAGAAAATATTTTATTAATGAAAGGAAATTTATAGCTTGGGCATGCCACAAGAAAATTCTTGTTACATTCCATTGCGTTTGAGGTGTTGAGGTTGTGAGAATTTTGAGATGAACCAGTAGTGGGCTCATTGACATCCAAAGTAAAAACATCTTCAGTAATTAACAAAAATAATAATAAATATATGGTTAAGACTTGAGATAACATAAGCTAAGACGGCCGGGCCGGGCCGTGTCGGCCCGTATAACTAAACGGGTTAAGCGTGTTAAACGGGCCAACACGAATCCAGTTCATTTATTTTTGTGTTATTCGTGTTAACCCGTTAACGACCTAATTAATAATCGTGCAGTTCAAACCCATTGATCTCATGTCGTTTCATCGTGTCATGTCTGAAATTACCGGCCCTAGTCCAACGGCTAGTTTTTGCCTGAACCCGCAGAACCACCCCCAACCGGGGTGGGTGACGTGGAGCTCGATTAGGGATTAATAAAGCAGATCCCCAACCGGGTCCCACACTTAACTGCATTAAAATATAAGTAATCTACATAGTCCAGGAGCCTCTGACACACAGGGCTCCACCCCACAGGATATACAGTATCATACATACATGTTCATGTAAATAAACAATTACAACAGACATCATCCACAGTCTAGTAAATCCCAATATTTATTTAAGTTTACAGAATTTCTCAAATTCCTTACATTTGCTCAAGAGGATAACACAATCCTCGCTTGCTCGATCCGTAGCACCACTCAGCTACGATGCACCGCTCCCCGAATCTCCTGGGAGGGGTTTAAACATTTGAAACATGAGCGAAAGGCCCAGTAGGATATAATTTGAAATAATTTAAATAAACGAGTAAATAAATAAGTGCGTAAATAAAATAAATAGACATTCAGTCCCGACAGAACAGCCGGAACCTCACATCCTTTTTCTCAAAGGAAATATAACAGAAACTAACCGTTTTACAGGCTTCAGCGAGTAATTAGTACAAATTACTCACCTCACCAAGTGCCTCGCCTACCGGACCGGTTTTGGGTTCTGCCCCCGAGGACGCACTCTCCGCATCCTATCTAGGCTTACAGCAATAGACTCTATTACCAGTTCACAAGATCTCTTATCTTAAGAAATCGTCCGTTTAACATTATGAAATCGTTCATATGACCCCACGAACTACTCAAGCCGCGGCCCCATGACTGAACAAGCCATGAGGTTCCATGACTGACAAGCTATGGATTCCAAGGACAGGACAAGCCAAGGAATTCCATAAACTAACAAGCCATGGTTTTTAAAACCTTTTTCTTTCGCAAATCAATCCCTTTCTTTAAAACATTTTCAAGGCCAAAAATCTTTTTGAAAACAGGCTCACAAGGAAAAGGGATAGAAATCCTACCTCGCACAATCAAACCTGGGACTAGCGTTGCCCTATCCGGCTTCCGCTTCCTCAAGCCTCTTCAGTCTGAATCCACAGCGAGCACTGATACAAAACACCACTTTAGGATCAATCCTCAGTCCTAAAGTAATCCAATTTCAATCATATTCCAAGATTTTCCAATTAGTGTGCCCTAATCCATTTTCATGTTCAAATTCCATTCCAAGGGTTTTAAATATCAAATCAGGGATTTAGGATACTAATCCTTTCATCCCAAGTCCCCAAATGAAGCTAATTTGGGTTCTCCCCGAAAACATGGGTCAAAACGACAATTTCAGGCCAAACAGGGTCAAACCCCGTGTACACCGGTCGACCGGTGACAGAGCAGTGCAACTCTACCGTCGACCGGTAGAGTGCACACCGGTCGACCGGACAGGTCGACCGGTCAGCCTGCAATCCGGTCGACCGCACAGGTCGACCGGTGAAATCGACCACGCGAGAGAACTCGCGGAAATCGGTCCAAAAACCTGCAAATCCAGTCCCAAATCCAGATTTTTCAAAGGGAAAACACTAGATCCGGGTTCTAGGTCCTAAAACAAGTCCAAAGAACCCAAGATCTCCAATTTCTACTCTAGTTTTACTCGAAAATCATCAGAATCCGTTTTGAACCAAAATAAGTTTTGAAATCCGAAAAACATAGATTCAAGAGAGGTTCTTTCAGTAATCTTACCTCGAATCCTTCTCTTGATGTTGAAATTACTTTGAAACTCTTCTTTGGCTCAAAACCCGTTCGATTTGGGACGGAAAAACCGGAGAGAGAAAGAGAGAGAGCACGGGAGAGTGAAAAGAGAGAGAGAGAGAGAGAGAGAGTGCACCGCACGGGAAGGAAAGGAAAGAGAGAAAGAAAAGAAAAGAAAAAGAAAAAAGGAAAGAAAAGGGAAAATAAAAGAAAATGACGTGTATAAAAATAGGACAGTCCAGAAATGCGCCCATACACACTTCTGGATTAAAATAAATTACTGTAAATAATTCAAATACCTTGGAATCATTTAAACTTAATTAATTAAATTAGATTAGGCACACTAATCATCTTAATTACCTTAATTAATCTCAATTAATTCTTCAGGGTGTTACAGCTTCACCCCCCTTAGGCAATTTCGTCCTCGAAATTAAAACTCACCTCAAAGTGCAAACAGATGCGGATAACGTTCCTGCATCGTTGTTTCAAGCTCCCATGTTGCTTCCTCAACACCATGGTGCTGCCACAGCACTTTCACTAGCGGAATCTCACGATGACGCAGACTCTTCATCTTCCTGTCAAGAATCTGAACTGGTGCCTCCTCGTAAGACGCGTCATACTGTATCGGAACGTCAAACCACTGCACTACTGCTTCCGGCTCAGGCTAACATTTCCGAAGCATGGAGACATGAAACACGTCATGCACGTGAGATAGCTCAGGCGGTAAAGCCAACCGGTACGCCACCACTCCGACTCGTTGCACGATCGGGGATGGTCCCACATACCTTGGTGCGAGTTTTCCTTTCACACCAAACCGAGTAACTCCCTTACGTGGGGAAACCTTTAGCAACACAAAGTCGCCTTCTTGGAATTCCAAAGGCCTACGCCTTCTGTCAGCATAGCTCTTCTGACGACTTTGAGCTGTCAACAAACGTTCTCGAATCACAGCTATCTTCTCATTGTTCTCTTGAATGACATCCGGTCCAGTTGTAAGTCTATCCTCTGGTTCCAACCAACAAACAGGTGACCTACAAGGACGACCATACAACGCCTCAAACGGTGCCACACCAATACTGGCCTGATAGCTGTTGTTGTATGCAAACTCAGCTAGATGCAGGTATTTCTTCCAGTTCCCGCCAAAATCCAGAATACAAGCACGAAGCATATCCTCCAGAATCTGAATAACTCTTTCAGATTGTCCATCCGTCTGAGGATGAAATGCTGTGCTGAGGTTCAATTCTGTTCCCATGGCTTCCTGGAAACTTCTCCAATACCTTGCATTGAAACGCGTGTCACGATCAGACGTGATAGACAGTGGCACCCCGTGTAACCTCACTATGTGCTCCAGGTACAATTCTGACAGAACCTTCCGAGAATAGGTCGCACGGAACGGTATGAAGTGCGCGGACTTCGTCAACCTGTCAACCACCACCCAGATGGCATCGTGCCTCAATTCGATTCTCGGCAGTCCCATCAGAAAATCCATCGTGATATGCTCCCATTTCCATTCAGGGACAGGAAGAGGTTGCAACTCTCCCGCTGGCTTCTGGTGCTCAGCTTTAACTTGGAGGCAAGTCACGCATTCCGAGACGTACTCACAAACATCTCTCTTCGACATAATTGAGGAGATCGACAATGAAGGTAACACTAAACATATAGCTCAGTGTAAATATTATTTACCTAAATTACAAGGTGACACTATTCACAGCACCACACACTTGAGAAAACACTCTGAAAAGTGTCTTCAAAAGCTTAGCCGATCCAGCGGACCGGAACTTCGTCAAATACAATTATCTTTTGATCGTGCAACCGGTGGTCTAACTACTTAAAAATACGATCCGCAAGTAGATTGTATGGAAGTTGCACGAACGATAGCTGCTTTAGATCAACCACTTAGTTTTGTAGAGCATTCTAATTGGCAACGATATATTAAGGTTGTACATAATCCTAATGCACAGTTTACTTCAAAAACTACTCTTAGAAAAGATTTATTAAAATTATCTAAAAAAGAAAAAGAAGCATTAATACACCTTTTACACTTGAGTAGTGGGTGCGTTGCATTAACGCAGATATTTAGTCTACCGTTGCCAATAAAGATTATTTTGCTATAACCAGACATTACTTTAAAGGATTTGATTTAGATAAGAGAATATTAGGTTTTAAATGTGTTCTACGATCACATAGTGCGGATTTAATATATAATACCATTTTAAATGTAATTGATGAATTTAGATTAAGAGATAAAGTAATGGCTATAACATTAGATAATGCTATTGCCAATACAAAAGCAATTGAGTTCTTTGAAAATGATTTAAGTTTATTCGATGACGGTACTATTTTTCACTAATGTTGTGCATGTCACGTAATTAATTTAATTATTAAATCCGGTTCAAAAGAAATGAGTAATCACATTAAAAGAATTAGAGATAGTCTTGCATGGATTCAAGGTAGTAACCAAAGATAAGAAAATTGGTTTAGGTTCTTACAAGCATTAAATATACCTCCTAGAACATTAGCGTTAGATATGCCTATAAGATGGAACTCAACTTACATAATGCTTCAACAATGCATCCCCTATAAGGATGCTATAACAAACAATATGTGTGCAACAGTAGGAGTAGGACATATAGATGCACATGATTGACAAATTGCCGAAGTTTTGTATCAATTTTTAGGTAGGTTTCATGAAGTAACTCTAAAACTTAATGGAACATATTACCCAACATCACCTTTAGCTTTAGGAGAACTTTTATGAATTAGTATTTTATTTAGCGAATATAGGGAATACCCAATCTTAGCAGTTCCTATCCATTCTATGGAGAAGAAATATATAAAATATTGGTCTAAGTTGCCTTTGTTGTATGGTTTAGGTACTATTTTTTTATCCTAGATTAAAATTAGAAGGTTTAGAAAGTGGTTTAAAAAACTCAGGTGAATTTTTAGGCATCAATTGTAAGGACCAATATCTAATAATAAAGGAAAAAATATATTTGATCTATAGTAAATATGAGATTAGGTTTAGAGTACCTCATAGAGTATAGGAACCGCAACAACAAGATGAAAACCCGCATTCATTTTTGAATGTTTTTGGGTTGAAGAAGAAGAAGAAGACAACTCAAACAGAAGCTGGGAGTGAATCTTCGTCAACGAGTGGAAGTGACAGCGGCGGTGGCAGCTTCAACGAGCTTATGGCGTACCTCAATGAAGGCTTAATAGGCCACGGTATGGCAGAATTGTTTGACTTAGTTTAATGGTGGAGGGCATGAGCATTAACTTGGCCAATCCTAACTCAATTTGCAATGGATATATTTTTGATCCCAGTCTCCATTGTTTTATCTGAACAAGCCTTCAGTACGACAGGAAGAATACTTGAGGAATGCCGGAATGAATTGCAAAGGGATATTATTGAAGCTTTGGTTTGCATCAAGGATTGGGATCGGACCAATCAACGTCTACAGGATACAATTTCACCGGCAAGTCAAGAATGGATTGATGAATTTAATCGATTAACATTTAATTTTGAAGGCGATCCTTCAGCTTCAAATTAAATTGTAAATTTGTAATTTGTAAATATATATTTACTTTTGACATTGTATTTGTAATTGTATAACTTTGTAAGTTTGTGAAATTTATAAATCGTCACAAAATGATTGCACTCTTTTTTCCTTGTTAAGTTTTTATCCCAATTGGGTTTTTCTTCGTAAGGTTTTGAACGAGGCAATCATGAATTACGAATTTAATACATCAATAATATACATGATTAATTTATTCAATTGTGTTAATAATGTCTATTGAATGTTGATTTTGATTTTTACATAATTTTAACATAAACTGACTTAATAATTATAAAAATTAAAAAATATTTTAAAAAAATTCGGGCTATTCGGGAGAGCTCGGGCGGCCCGGCTGGGTTCAGGTAACCAAATATAAGCCCGCGGCCCGTTCAAGAGAATTTTTGGGCTCGGGCTCGGCCAAATCCTCAGTATTTTCAGATGGCTCGTCCAAAGTTCTAGCACTAATTAGGTATGTAGAGTTCCACCTCGGCCTTCTTAACAATGAAAAAGTCAACAAACTATATTTAACTATGTTTACCAGTTTTTTTTTTCATACTTTACTACATACATATACATAATTCTCCAATAAAAAATGAGTTCAAAAGTAATCCTTCACCCGTTCACTGTGATTGACGTACTAAGCATAATATTTAGTATAATTTAAGGACACAAGATCAACCTCAAAATTCAAAAACACCAATACTAGGACATACATAGCTTTCTCAATATTGAAATACAACCTAGAGACAGCTTAGGAAATCAACAACAACAATACATGAAACAAAAAATTTGCAAAGCTGAATCAGCATATCGGCCAAGCTTAATGCAAATAGAAAGTGGAGAAACAAAAGCCAAACCTCTTTGTTTGCCGATCGACTTGATCCAAGACTGGGAATAGTTGGACTGATCGACTGAGGAGATAGTTAGAGCGGCGGCTGGTGGAGGGGAAAAGTGCGAGGATGACTGAAGACTAATGAGCTTGGTGGAGGCGGACGTGCGAGGAAGATTGAGGAAAGAGGCTGAGTGCGGCCGGTGGCTAGAGCTTCTTTCACCGTGAGACTGAGAGAGGCAGAGAGAAAACCAAGATGAAATGAAGAAGAGAGAGTGAGACTTTGTCTTCACTGAGGAGCTTGGCGGAGGCAGACGTGCGAGGAGGACTGAGGAGAGAGGCAGAGTGCGGCCGACTACTAGGGCTTCTTTCACCGTGAGACTGAGAGAGGCAGAGAGAAAACCAAGATGAAATGAATAAGAGAGAGTGAGTCTATGTCTTCACTGAGGAGGTTGGCGGAGGCGGACGTGCGAGGAGGACTGAGGAGAGAGGCAGAGTGCGGCCGGCAGCTAGGGCTTCTTTCACCGTGAGACTGAGAGAGGTAGAGAGAAAACTAAGATGAAATGAAGAAGAGAGTGAGTATGTATCTTGTCTTGTGACTTGTCTGTGAGTGAAAAACGACAACATAGAGTTAAAAGAAACAAAACAAAAACATAAAATAATAAAAAAAATCTCTAGCTCGGTTGTTCGATTTTTAACTAAACCTCTAAACGCAAAACGAAACCGAACCGCTGTTAAGGCAGTTTGGTCGGTTAACCAAACTGATTATATTCAGTTTCACATGGCACCATCATTTTTGATTTTTGAGTGATTAATTCTTCAGTCAATTACGATCGGTTTCGATTTTACGACTTTTTTGTATAGTCCTAACATTTACAGATATACATCCGTATGAAAAAAGTGAACACTTCATGGGCTTATTACAAAACTGGGGGCTTATTAATTAATGCTAGTGGAAATTAAAAAGACTTATCACTTTCAGATAATCCGGAAGAACATTCGTTTATAATATGGATCACAAACTTAAAAAGTAAAGCTACACATAAAATTAACCCAAAACAGAAGGCAATTAGTGAATAATTAGCTAGCTTTGTATGACAAAACTAATAATAAAATACACTAATGATCAGAATACATAATTGACCCTAAAATATCATCGTTTAGCCACAAAAGGAAACCAGCGCTCGTGAAACGAAGACTGGTGAGAGACCATGAACAAGAGGATGACGAGCAAAAAGGCGACACCCCATGGCGATCCGCCGGCGCGGTGAAGCGAGTAGTCCTCGGGAAGCGGAAGGCAGTGGGCGAGGATAATGAGAAGGAGAGGAATGAGTATGAGGAAGAGCTTGACTTGAATCATCATGTCCTCGAACATGGACTCACGATTTACGTACCATGAGAAGCCCAACATGAAGAGGACGATGAGGATGGAAATGAAAAGAGGAAGAGGGATTGAGAAGTAATCCCAGTAAGAGTAGTAGTTGTTGTTGTTGTAGTATGATCTAGGCATATTGTCTTGGAGGATTTTTTTTTTCTTTTTTTGGTTGCTTTGAATTGGATTTTATATGTGAGATTTTTGAGTGGGGGAGAAGAAGAGAAGGAACTGTTACATTTGATGATCTGTTTTGATTATCAAATGTTAAAATTAATGATTATTAATTTAAATGTATAAATTAAACGAGTCCTGATTAATTTATTGTTTGATTAGTGGGGTTTTCAGCATTTGTAAACATCGCCATTGGAAGACGTGTAAAAGCATCGAGTTTATTTGACACTCCAAATGATTTTGAGAAAAGCAAGAAGAGAAGATTTAATAGGGATGCTTTTACACTCAATAGTAATATTTATGCGAAGGGATATTTATATGGCGAGGTGTCTTTTCGCACGTACGCAGTTTCATCTCCTTCAATTTTCCTGAAATCCGTTCATATATAACTAGTATAACGTGTGTATAAATATATATATATATATATAATGTGTAAATAAATTTTTAATGGTTACATTTTTATGCTCAAGAATATATACGACAAATAACGAATAACATGTACTTAATTTTAGTTAGAAGAAAAATATAAAATACAATTTAGTAACATATAGTTCTAAGCTTTGAAAGGGATTAATGTGTACACAAAGATGGAGCTAACTTTTCATTTTAGTGAGATTGTACATTAAATTTTTTATAACAAATTATCTTAATAAGGACATATAAGAAAATATATTTATTTTAATACGAGTATATATTATTTAAGTATAAATTTAAGTGTAAAATTTAAAAATTTTAAAAGTAATATTTTTTTAAAAAAATTGAGTCAAAACAGTAACCCCCACTGAACTATACTTAAATCTGACTGTACACCCTCAATATTGACTATTAAAAATCTTTTAGTATTGTGCAAACGATGTGTGATAAGTAATAGGAAAAGATACGATCAAAGTGCATAACCATGCATGTGAATGAATGTACTCTAAAAGTTAAAACCTATTAACGCGAGCGTGCCTTTGATCTTATTAATTTACACAATGACGAGTACAATACAAATTTGGCACGGTTTTTAGCTTCTCAAAAGCCATCGTTTAATGTGAACTTTTAATGACCACAAAATGTACTGCAATGACAAAAAAAAAAAAAAAACTTGTTTTTCTGGATTTCACATAAGTGATCATTATTTCGTGTGTTCATTTGACCTTTTATGAATTTTTAATGAATATTTAGTTCATAAATTTAAAATTATGAGTTAAAATTATTCTTAATTTACGTATATTTTTTTAAAAAAAATATTATAACAAATTACGAACTATAATTCAAATCATGATATAAATATACCAACCAAACACCTTTAATGACAATTAAACTATTCTTCTTAACAGTCCCATCAGTGCATGCTAACCTTAATCTATCATAACAAAGAAGCCCTCCAAACAACATAATAGATCTTAAAGAGGTTTTCTATACACAATCTTAAGACTAAAAAATTATATTAGTCAACATAATAATTAAAAAGTAAAATAATAAAATTTAAACCTATACACTTTAAGAATAAAACTCAATATTTTTTTCAAATAAAATAGAAAAAGAAAGAAAAAACAGAAAAGAGCAAAAGAAGTAAATCATTTTTTTGAATAGTAGCCCAAGGAACTTCTATTATATAATATATGAAAATAGTAAGAAATATGTTAATATAAAAAATTTAAAGAAATTATATAAGTTAATTTTAATTATAAAAATTAATAGACCATAATTTATTAATTATAATCATAACAAGATAAATTATGAATAAACTTATCAAATTATAATTCATAATTAGACAAATTATAAATAAAAATAATAAATTATAAATAATAATTTATCAAGTTATGATTTATAACCAAATAAATTATAAATAAAAATAATAATTTAACTTATTTATTAACTCATATAAATTATTTACCTATTAATTTTAATTTATCTCAAATCTTAACTTATTTTTCCCTCTCCTTATATAATATTTACAGAAACAGATATACATCCGTATGAAAAAAGTGAACACTTCGTGCGCTTATTACAAAACTGGGGGCTTATTAATTAATGCTAGTGGAAATTAAGCTACAATACACTAATGATCAGAATACATAATTGACCCTAAGATATCATCTTCTAGCCACAAAAGGAAACCAGCGCACGTGAAACGAAGACTGGTGAGAGACCATGTACAAGAGGAAGAGGAGCAAGATGGCGACACCCCATGGCGATCCGCCGGCGCGGTGAAGCGAGTCCTTCTCGGGAAGCGGAACGCAGTGGGAGAGCAAAAGGAGAAGGAGAGGAAAGAGCATGAGGAAGAGCTTGACTTGAATCTTCATGTCCTCGAACATGGAGTACTCAGAATTTATGTACCGTGAGAAGCCCAACATGAAGAGGACGACGAGGATGAAAATGAAAAGAGGAAGAGGGATTGAGAAGAAATCCCAGAAAGAGTAGTAGTATTTGTCGTTGTAGTGTGATCTAGGCATTTTGTCTTGGGAGGATTTTTTTTTTGGCTGATTTGAATTGGTTTTTATATGTGAAAGATTTTTGAGTGGAGGAGAAGAAGAGAAGGAACTGTTAAATTTGATGATCTGTTTTATTTTCTAGAATGAACTTGGTTTCTCTAGTTGCAAAAGTTGGACGGTATCAGAATGAGTAAGCACTGTTAGACACGTTTAGTTCATGAATTTAAAATTATGATTCAAAATTATTTTTATTTTACGTATATTTTTTATAAAAAAATATTATAAAAAATTATAAATTATAATTTAAAATTAAAAACGAATATAAAAAATAAACGTTCTCTAAAATTAGATTAGGATTATTTTTTTATACGTTTAAATTCATAGTTTTAATTTTATTATAGTGTGTTTTAATAAAAAAATTTAAAATTTTAAATGTTAAAATTAAAATTATTAATTTAAATATATGAACCAAATAAGTTTTAATTAATTTATTATTTAATTAGTGGGGTTTTCAGCATCGCAGACATTGTTATTGGAAGACGTGTAAAAATATTAAAATTTTATTATTTTACATATTTAAATTTAAAATTTAAATTTATTATAATAAAAAAAATTTTATCAATAATCACATTTAATTTTTTTATTATAATAAAAAAATTTTATATAAAATTACATTTTAATTTAAATTAAAATTTAAAATTAGAGAACTAATCAGGACCCGAGAGTTTACTTGACATTCCAAATGATTTTGAGTAAAACAAGAAGAGGAGATATTTATATGGCGAGCTATTGGAAAACGTGTAAAAGCATTGAGTTTATTTGACATTCCAAATGATTTTGAGTAAAACAAGAAGAGAAGATATTTATGTGGCGAAGTGTCTTTTCGCACGCTGTTTCATCTCTTTCAATTTTTCTGAAATCCATTCATATATAACTATTATAACGTGTATATATATTTATATATAATGTGTAAATTAATAGTTAAAATTTTTTATGAGAATAAATTACTCAAAAATATATACGACAAATAATGAGTAATATGTACTTAATTTTAGTTACAAGAAACATATAAAATGCAAGTTAGTAACATATGGTTTTAAGCTTTGAAAGGGATTAATGTGTACACTATGGATCAGTCTTTAATTTCAATGGGGATTTATATTAAATTTTTTAAATAAATTATTTTAATAAGAGCATATAAAAAACTATATTTATTTTAGTGAGAACATATATTATTTTAATAAGAGTTTAAGTGTAAAATTTTAAAATTTTTAAAGATAATATTTAAAAAAAAAAAATTTGAGCAGAGACGGTAACCTTCAATAAAATGTACTTAAATTTGACACTGTGTGTACACCCTCAATATTGACAATTAAAAATATTTTAGTATTGTGCAAACGATGTGTGATAAGTAAACAAGAAAAGATACGATCAAAAGTGCATAACCATGCATGTGAATGGATATACTCTAAAAGTTAAAACCTATTAACGTGAGTGTGCCTTTGATCTTATTAATTTACAGAATGACGAGTACAATACAAATTTGCGTTCTATATTAATTCTTTATATTCCAACCTCCTTTCAACCTTGTAACAGTAATTTACACACAAAAACTTTGCACATTCAAAAAACTTATAAGTAGTCTAGTAATTTTAAGGTCTGTTATGTGTATTTTTTTAAAAAAAATATTATAATAAATCACAAATTATAATTTAAATTAAAAAATAAATTTAAGAACTAAACAGACCTTTATATCTATACGAACTTTTTTTTTAGGAAGAAAGAAAGCAAAATATATATATATATATATGTATATATATGTGTGTGTATAGAAAAAGAGAAAAGGGTTACGTTTGTGGGTTTTGTTATGTGTAGCTCTACTTGCATTTGAGGGATTCTCCTTTTTGTCGGGATATCTATAGGGATAATTCCAAGTGACGATGACAAGAAACGAATAATAAATGGTTATAAGATTCTTTGTACCAAAGTAGTGGGCCAATTGATAAAAGCCACACTCGACCGACCATAGACATGAACGTGGAAAGATGAGAAGAATAGCGCAGAGACTAAAGAGAACTTTTGGTTGTGTTTTGAGTTGAGATAATTAATGATAAAAAATAAAAATAAAAATAATTTTTAATAAATATAAAATTAAAAAATTAAAAAATGATTGTTTTTTTATAGAGAGATAATAATAGATTTTTAATATTAAAAATAATTTCTTGATAAATTTATTAAATATATTTTTAAAAAAATTTATGTTTAAAATTAAAAAAATTTTTATATAAAAAAATAAATCATTTCAAAACGAATTATAAACGCACTTTGACTTTTATTTCATTTAATGGAATTAAAAAAGAGGAGAGATATTATAGATATGTTCTTTGTTCTAAAAATTTAAAAAAAAGACAACTTAAATTTAATTTTATTTAATTACGTTCTTTTAAATTTTAACTTTATTTAATTTTATTTAACTTTATTTAAATTTTAATTTTAACTCAAATTATAATTTAAATTTAACTTAAAAATTATATTTAAATTACATTTTAAAAAATAATCCCTATATTATTGGAAAAGTTGTACAAATAGAAAAAGCGTGGACCGTGTAAGCCTCCACGTACGTGCTTTATGCATATTTTAAGATGAGTAGAACAAGCAGAGCCAATGAAAGGGATATATATATATATATTCTGATGTTTTTTTTTTTTTTTTTTTTGGTTTCAGGGCTTTGGATGCAATAATGCAAACTTCGAGTTTTGTCGTTTAGTTTATTATTATTATTATTATTATTATTATTATTTTAAAAAAAATTACTTCAACATCCTATTATTTACGGTGCACGTATTTGAAGTAAATATTCGATCATCATCATGATAAAATCCACCAGAGAGAATATGAAATCGACTGTAACCATTTCGTGCCAAGTGTTTCCTGTGAAATCTGCAAATTCTTGGCATTTGGTACGCTCTTATTTGCACAAAATCTTGCCGTAGTCCATTGATCCTCCTAATAAGACAAAAAAATCAATGCCAAGTTACAATAGTTGACTCAACCAAGGATCATGGAGAGGTGTTGGACAACAGCTATCCGTTAAAAATAAGAGGATGTTTAGGGTCCGTTTACTTCGCTGATTTGAGTTTTTAATTTGAGTTGAGATTTGATTTTATGTGAGAACTTTTTATTGTAGTAAAAAAGTTAGATGTGATTGTTTGTGAGAGCTTTTTACTATAGCAAAACTTGAATTCTAAACTCGAATAAGTGAAGTGATCAGAGCCTTAATTTGTGTATTTAAAATTATGATTTAAAATTATTCTTATTTTATGTGTGTTTTTTATAAAAAAATACTATAAAAAATTATGAATCATGATTTAAAATTAAAAATAGATATAAGAAACAAACGGACTCTAAATATAACAGAATCTTATGTTCTGTCACGTGTATTCAAATTAAAATCAGTTCATTTTATTAATTTGAATTTATAATTTAAATTAAAATGTAATTTTATATAAAAAATTTTTATTATAGTAAAAAAATTAAATATAACTGTTTTTAAAAATTTTTTACTGTAAAAAAATTTAAATTTTAAAATTTAAATTAATAAAATGAACAAAACTTACAAAATTAATCAACAATAATTTTTATATTTTAACACCTCAAACACCTTTTACTTTAAAAATGTACGAGTGTGACCCACCAACTACAAACCGCGGCTTGACATTATTTTCTTATTTTATTTAGTCATGACTCATGAGAGCTCTCAGAGCACGTTTTGACAGAACATCGGTAAGAAAAAATTAGGATAACTTGCACTGTTTCTTGATTCGATGATATTTTGATGTCTTTTCCAAACTCTCAAAATGTTGACAACTATGCTCTTTTTATCATATTCCGTTAAATTTTTATCATAATATATCAAGTGTAAGACATATGACCTAATATGTGAGGATATTTTGATAAAACAATAAAAATTTACCGTTTATCAAAAATAAAAAACTAGAAAGTGTTATTGCAGACTTCAAAAACTTAAGAAAACACAGAAAGAGTATAGCCGGCTTGGGGTAGTTTAACGGTGGGGAGGGCGGTGACGGGAAAGGCTCGTGGTAGGGATGGCCGTGATGGCGATAACTCGTGGCCAAGGGATCTGATCATAGTTGCAACGGGTTCGGATCCTGGTTCGATGTTGTTTGTGCTGAAAAATTCTCGTTAAGTTGCCATTGGCGGTTGCATTCATTTAATCTTAGCCCTTTAATCTCGTTTGTTATTGTTAGGTATTTTAATTAATCGGTAATTTATTGGCAATCTTATAAAAATTTAAAAAACAGATTTAAGAAGATTTCGAATTGTAAAAGAAGATTAATAATATAGGTTCAAGATGATTTTAGATTGCAAAGGAAGATTCATAATCAGATTTGAAATTGAAATTGCATATTTTGTTGAGTTGTGATCTACGATGATAAGGATTAAAAAAAGGGTAGGATTATGCTACGGATTTTGTGCAACATATATGGTGATCTTGAATCAGATATTGTGCAGATCCTTTGGGAAAATATCGTGAAGATATTCTGGAGATTATCTAGGAGAGAGAATCGTGGAGATTTTATTCTGAAAGAAAATCGTGGAGATTTTATTTTGAGAGAAAATCATGGTGATTATAGAGATCTTGAAGATTGGATCCGGTGAAAAGAAAATTATGGAGATTTTTATAGATTATTTGGGGAGAGATTTCTGAAAGATTATTTTTGAAGGAGATTGGATTGTACCAACATGAAGTATAGTATGTGAGTGTGAGTGTATTGAAGTGTTTATTGTCATTTGGGAGAATGATTTGTTGCTTTCAGGAGGAAGCGCTTTGCTAGTCGAAGGGAGTTCGCTCTGCAGATAGAAGACAAGTGGTGCTCGCTAAACAACATTACTGTGGAGATTCGTCACAGCGGCGTCATTATCTAGGAGAGAGTCCTTGAGTGAATAAGTCCATCCGGTGACTGTAATTCCTTGGAACATAGTGATTTGTGTACTGTCTGGGCGTGACTCTAAATATGTAAGTTTGCGAACCGAACTGCGATATTATATCGTGTGTCCTTTTATCTTCTGCATTTTATTCTGAACAAATTGAATCTGGAAATTTGTCACGCCTGCACTTAAAAAAAAAAAAAAAAAAAAGTTATGGTTTGGTCTTGGGCCTCGGTCTTTTCCTGTCTCTTGATTTGTTCCGAGTTTCTTATAATCGTTCTGCTTCTGCTCTTTAGCTCAGCCAAGGCTCGTTCTTTTTCCTTAATCCTTTCTAGCGTGACGCTGTCGTTTCGTATTCCTTACAACATCAACGTTTCTTGTACTCGTTCTGTTCTTTATTAAGGGTATATAAGTGCTTTTACTAAAAAACCATTGCAATGTTTCATGCACAAAAAGAAGTCAAAAAGATTATTAAAACCAATAGAAAGAACTTAATTGCAAACATTATAAGAGTTCTGTCATCGTTTTTTGAAAATTGAAAAAAGAGATATCAAAGTGTCACCCACTAAATACTTCAGACCAACAGTGCAAACTACGAAGGACCTTAAAAATTCCCCTGCTTTACTTATATTGAGTTGGGATAACTAATAATTTGGTTGCTTCCATTCGAACAGATCTTTGAGGTTCAGACGATGGATTGTAAACATGACATTCCTCAAATGCATGTAATAAATTCATGTGACTCTGCATTTTGCGTATGTGTAACATGTTTCTGAGAGTGGTCTACATATCAAGGAGGCATGTCGATGCTAGTACATAATAGGTCTTCAATAACCAGGAAAAAAAAAAAGGACTTCCATGCTACTCAAAAAGTAACATCTAAGCAGAGGTGAAAGTTCGCACCAACCGGACTAGTCCGGTCAAGGCCATACGACTTGAATGGAAATTTCGGGTTAGGCCAGCAGACTCTAAAAAGAGGGTCGGTATGACCCAACCTTAAAACCCGATAGCCAGTCCGGAACAAAATTTATAATGTATTTTTAAGAAAAATTAAAAAAAATGTATTTAGGTAGGCCGGACCAACCTGAATAAGATTTCAGGCTTGAAATCAAAGCACGAGCTGGGCTAAGCCTGAGCCAACAATGTGAAGCCTCGGGCCAACCTATTAGCCCGACCTAAACTTGTAACTCTACATCTAAGGCCTCATAAGTTGTCAAGAAATGCAACTTTTAAGTGGGCGTTAAGAAAGATGCCACTTTTAGAAGTTACTTTTGTGGATGTTGCCTAAATTTTAAACTATGTTTGAAGTCTCACTCTCCCACAAATCGATATATATATATATATATATTAAATTAATCAAATATGTATATTTATCATCGATAAACGAAATTACATAAATTTGCGTAGAAAATAATAATAATTGTTGTATGCCAAGAGTCCCACATCGGTTGGAGACGGGAGCCTGGAGGTACATAAGTACCCGAAGGTAAATCCCTCTTACCAACTAGGGCCCTTTTAAGAAAGGACAAAACCGTGAGGGCTCGGAGAGCGGCCCATAGGGCAGAGTGCCAGCCCAAAGCGGACAATACCTAGTTGGTGGGCTGGCCGGTGTGCCAGATTCTGGTATCAACAATAATAATAATAAAACCTCAAGCCTCAAAATTGTCAATAAAAAACGCACAAAATTTTCAAGAAAATCCAAACTAAAAATCTACCTCCAATAGAAACCATCTATTAGTTCCAGAACCTAACAAGAAGAATGTACTAGGTTTAATTTTGCACCACCATATCTTGTAGTGAGAACTAACTATGGGGCTGTTCTTTTGCTCTTTTTGAGTTAGGTGATTTGAGTGTAAATTTTGAGTTGAGTTTGAGTTATAACTTAAGTTTGTATTTAGTTGTGTACATTTGAGTTATGATTTGAGATAAGAATCTTTTTGAATTTGTGTTTGAGTGAGTCAAAACTTGAATTTGTATTTAGATAGTATTTTAATAAAAATTTAATGCTGATGGAAAATTTTAATAGGGTATATGGATGAAATTTTATTCGTCTTTTCATTGTTAACGCATAGAAAAAAAAATCATCTCAATCAGAATTAAAACGAAAAAATTATAGCATTTTTAAGAATAGAAAAAATATTGTTCATTAATTTGAGTTCGAGTTTTTAAACTCGAGTTGAAGGGGAAACTTGAACTGAGTTTTAGTCTCAAACTCGAGTTCAAACTTAAAAGAACATGAACTTGAATAAAGTTGTAACTCGAGTTATTTTTTTTTAAGTTTTTGACTCAAAAAAGGGCTTGCTGAACAACCCCTTAGTGTTCCAATAACTAAATTATTTTGAATTGAGGGGCAACAAGGACGCTAGATGACTTCTTACTTTTATTAGCAATTAAAAGGGAGTTGCAACATTCCCTTTAGCTGTGGATATTCTTGATAAGCGACGCAGCATAAACTTAATTATATAAAACTAAAAAATAAAAATAAAGGAATAGATCAATTAACCTGTTGATTCACACAAAATATTAGAGAAACTGTTTTAAATGTATTGATTCACATAATACCATAAATTGACATTAAAATTCGTTGATTCACAAAGAATATCGAAAATTAAAAAAATAAGAAGTGCATATACTCATATTTCATTATAAAAAAATTCTTCCTCTTACATGGAATTGAACTAATTTATTTATAAGCTAAACTGCCCCATATTACAATGAGAAACTACAAAAAAAAATATAAAATTAAATAATTCTGAAAATTGAAAAAAAAAAAAAAAAAACTAACTTACATTTGACTTTCTTAGATCAAATTATTAAAAACAATGAAACTTTCGTAGTTGTGAAACTTTTCTTCCTCATTAATCGTCACATTAATTGTCTTCGAACACAACGTATTAATTTCTGTCACCATATAGGCTGCATCAATGTAAGTCACAAGCATCGTCATCTTTACGGTTGTTTGTGAAGGTGTATTGAGGTGACGTCTTCTAATATTGTTTTTCTTCTTCTTTTGCGGATTACATTTGTTGGAAGGTGCTTTTGAAGTCATTAAAAAGTGCAAAAAAAAAAAAAAAAAAAATCAAAGCCGAGCCAACCTCCTGAGCAGTGCTCGGCCAAACTTCCCTTGCATGCTTGGCCAAGCTGCCATGCACGTTCTTGGGCATGATTTATATGAAAGTTCACGTTTCATTGATTAGAATCATGTGATTAAAATCATTTTTAATTTACGTATAATTTTTGTGAGAGAAAATACTATAGCGAACTATGAATCATGATTCGAATCAGGAAACGAATCTCTCAACCAAACATCAAGCGAGTGAGGACTAAAATATATTAATTAGATGATCAATTATAAGTACATCTAAGAGGTAAAACGTTTCATATAGTAATAAATGAGCGATTAAAACTCCAAATAATATGAGAATTAAACTCCTCATTTCCAATGTATTATAAAATAACCTCATTTCAATTATTGACTTATGATTTTTTTCATGTCTTTAAATTTTTCTTAACATTCTTGAGTAATCCTCTTGGTTGATCTAAACTTCTTGTTCAAGAACGTTGATTTTGTGTGGGGCAAAATTTTGCACTAATATTTTGACTCTAGAAGGAGGGCATGTGTGATTAATATCCACATTGTCATCGAACTTTCTAAATTTTTACTTTATAAATTAATTTTCCAACGAAATTGCAAGCAAGAATGCTTCCAACAAGGAACGAAACTTCAAGCGAGATCAACCAAACGACGACATGGCCAACCGAAGAAAAGGAGTGTGGCGAACCACACAAAACCCTCGACTTGTATATATAAGTAAGCACAATATTTATGTCTCGTTCATTTTATCGATTTGAATTTTCAGTTTTAGGTTTTTACAGTTAAAAACTCTCAGAAAATATCACATTTAACTTTTTTTGTTACAGTTAAAAAATCTAAAAAAATGTCACATCTCAGCTCGAATTGAAAACTCGAATCCGCGAAGTGAACGAGGCATTAGTTTTCAAAATTTGACCCATCCAATATGGTGCTTTTGTACTGTTTTTGATAGTCAGTAGAAGTAGATACTTTTTTATATTAATTTCTTTAATAAGAGAGGCAGGTATGAAAGAACCCAAGGAAAATTAACTTTTCATAGAAACATTTTCTTTCAATTTGCTCACTTCTAAGTTATTTTACCATCTTTCTCTTTTTTTAAGAGTTTAACTACCATTATTTACTTTACTTTGCCTCCACGTTTATTCTGATTGATTTTATCAAAAGCTTTGCTTACTCTAATTAGACATTCAGCCTTAAATAACTAACAATTAATGCACTGAGGCATACCCGAATTTCATTATCAATTAAATTTATAAAGATTATATAGTATTATAGCAGCCCTAATTTATAAAGAAAATTTTCAAGAATTGACCCTTAAAATTCAATAATATGAAATCAATATTATCTCTTTTGTTCACTATTGCCCTTTCGTTCACGTTTGGTTAGAGAATTCAAATCATGTGATTCAAACCATTTTCGATTTACGTGTATTTTTTGTGAGAAAAAATACTGTAGCGAATCAAGAATCATGATTTAAATCAGAGAACGAATATAACCCATAACGAATTTATAAAACCTAGTAGATAAGAACAATTGTCATTTTAAAAAAATAATATTTGCGATGATTATTTTTAAGCAAAATAATTGAGAAACATTGACATTCCGTTTGGTAAGAAAATTTGAACTATAATTTAAATCATGGTTCATGATTCGTTATAGTATTTTTCTTTAAAAAAACGCACGTAAATTAAAAATAATTCTAAATCATAATTTTAAATTATAATTTTAAATTTATAAACTAAACGTTTACTGAATGTTTTATTTTTTTTATTTTTATTTTTATTAACTAGTCACTATATATAGTTCTATTAAGGTTTTCAAGAGAGAAATAAATTAGGGTTATTAGCAAGAATAATCCTTAATCTTTTTAAAAATTAACAATTTAGTTTTATTTTATTTTATTTTTTTGGCAAATCCACCCCAACGTCTTTAGACAGTTGAAATTTGATTCTTTCCGTCAAAGATCCGTCAAAAAACAAACTACTCAGGGTGCGTTTGGTTGCAGTGACGGAATGGTAATGAGAATGGTAATGGGAATGGTAATGGAATGGAATTGGAATGTGCTGGAATCATAAACTGATTCTTTTGTTTAATTGGAGTTATGGAATCAATACCTGAATGAGAATTATGTTGTTTGGTTGACAACGGAATGGAATAAAAATAAACTGTATTTTGACAAAAATACCCTTGATTAATAATCTTAAATAATTTAATATTTTATTAATTAAAATAGTAAACAAAATAATTTAATATTAAAAAACTTTTATTTGAAGAATAATAATTAAAAACTATATTTCAATTGTAAAAAAATAATATTTAATATTTAATAATATTAAATATATTCAATAATAATATATTAATAAATAATAATATATTAAAATATATTAAATAATAATATGTTAAATAAATAATAATATAAATATATTAAAATAATATATTAAATAAATTAAATAAATAATAATATTAAATATATTAAATAATATTATTAAAATATATTAAAATATATAATAATATTAAATATATTAAATAAATATTACATATACCAAATAAATAACAATATAATATATTAAATAATAATATGTAAATAAATAATAATATTAAATATATTAAATAAATATATTAAATATATTAAATAAATAATATTATTAAATATATTAAATAATAATATATTAACTAAATAAAATAAATAATAATATTAAATAATAATATATTAAATGTGAATCAAGGAGTTTTTAGAGATTATGTGAATCAGGACTGAATGAAAAAACCATTCCACAGCCCCCCACATGAATGGTCATTCACTCAAAATAGGTGAATGAGCTTTCCTACGGAAAGCCCTTTCTAATCTAAAAAATGAAAGCAAACAATGGAATTTGGTGGAATGGCTTTTCCTTTCCATTCCATTCCTTCCAACCAAACATAGCCTCAGTGCATGTGACTACCAACGTGACCCAAATGGTTAGTGGAAAGACGAAATCACCCTTAAGAACTTTTCTTCCATTCTAACTTCATCTTCTTCGAAAAAAAAAAAAAAAAAAAAAAAAAAAAAAAAAAAAAAAAAAAAAAAAACCCAGAAACAATACAACCGGGAAACCCATAAACAATACAAGAACTTCATCTTCTTCGATACAAAAAAACCAAGAAACTCTCTCTCTCTCAAGACCACCACCGGTCAAGTGCTCAACACCAGATCCGAAACTTGATAATTGAGAAACCCATAAAAAAAAAAAAAACCCAAATATTATAAGTGCCAAAACCAAAACCAAAAAACCCACGAACTAAACAAATCAGAGAAACCCAAATAAGAAACCCAGAAATAGTTTTTCTTTTCTCATTTTTTTCTCAGAATCAACATAAACAGCAAACGAACCATGAAAAGAATCAAAGAAGACAAAACATGCCCAGAACAACCCACAATCCAAAGAGATCAAAAACATTCAAATCAAAAGTTTTCGGGTACCTGCAGGAGCTGCGCGAGCTTGGAACTGGAGGGTGTAAGTAATGGCAAGAGTTATTAGAGTCCATGGCGCTCTCTCTCTTTCAGCCCCAATTCGATCTTTTTACACACATACCTCAACATCCTAAGTCACGTGGGTGGGCACCTGTTAGTTTTTTGACAGATCGGAAATGATCAAATTTTAATTGTTTAAAGACGTTAGTTAGGTGTTGATTTGGCAAAAAAAAATTAGGATCAAACTGTCAGTTTTTTAAAAATTAGGATCATTCCTACCAATAACCTAATAATTAAGAAAAAGAACTAGCCCCATTAAAAATTTAGCATTTATATAATATATATATATATACACAGAGAGAGAGAGAGAGAGAGAGAGAGAGAGAGATTAAAACGAACCAACCGCACTTGGGAATACAATAAAAGTATCATCATTATTAATAATTTAAGGTGGCCATAGTCTTGAGTGGTGTCATGTCACCTCAAGGGCAGCCTGAAAAGAAGAAAAAAAAAAGGCACAAAATATACTTACAATAATTATTAGTAGTGAAATACATAAGCATTGTACTCAACAACGGCATCGCCGGTGTTGAGATTGAAGTCGTGAGTCCGCACTTGAACATAACCTCTAGCAAACCTAAACAATCCACTCCCTCCGATCACAGGCATTTCTCGGACTGTCGAAAAAACCGGGTTCCTTCCCAACACAGTGATTGTGCTCCCATTGTATTTGCCTTGAAGGAAAGCAAAATTCATAGCCATTATAAGGCCGACCTCTTGCTGCGCCGCGGAGGCGTAAAAACCCTGCGCTTTTCCTATCAGCTTCGAGCTCAGCTCCGGCCGTTCCGTCATCGGGTTGTCGATCATTCTCACCATGCCAAAGCCGGTCGACGCGTTCGACGGCGGTGGGACGACCATCACCGCGCTAGGGTTCGGGCCGCTGACGATGTCGTGCCAGTAGAAGCGGAAATGGCTGAGCTTTTCTTTGCCGAGGCCTAATTCGTTGGGGTCAAGTGGCCTCACAAAGGAGGCGCCGCCGCGGCTTTCTCCGGTAGTTCTTGCAAAACATGTAAAAGAGAGGAGTGATAAGAGAGTGAAGAATGTGTGTGAAACTCTTTTAGCCATGGAATTAGCCAGGGCGCTGAATTACTAGAGATTTATGCAAAGGGAAGAATGGATTCTGGTTTTTTATATATGGAAAAGATAGAGAAATTGGTTTGGTAATTTAGTACCAGAAATTGTTATTTTATGTTCCAAAGATCAATTCGTCATCATTGTAGTCACCTCACCGACCGAGCATATAGTGGGAAGTCATCATCCTTTGCTCACCTAACCTTTTCCCATCAGAATTATCACACTAACATATTACCTCGAAATTGATGCGCAAATAATGCACACATAGACAGATCAGAGTAAAAGAAAGTGAAGAAAACGGCAAAGAAAATTATTCGGTTGATTTTATTAATTTAAATTTTATTATAATAATAAAATATTTTTATATAAAATTACATATAATTTTAAATTAATAAATTAAACAGATTCTTAAAACATTATATTTTTTTATTTCTAATAATTTAGAAAATTTGCATTTTCTATAGATATTTGACACTTAACCCTTTGATTTCTTTTCTTTTCTTTTTTTAAGTTTATTCTCTGAATAGAAAGAAACAAATATGATGAATGTTTATAATGCGACAACCCAATATTCGTAAAGTCTGGATTGAATTCTTTGGTAAAATAGTTCCAAAAATAAAAATAAAAATAAAAATAAAATTCCCTGGGCAATTGCTTCACGGTCACGTCGATCTATTTTTTAAGTTTTAAGGACAGGCATGTGCTATTGAGCCCTGTTTTGCTATGAGTTCTTGGGGCATTGCGTAAAGCACAAGCACGGGTACCATAGCTCTTTTCGTGTATCGTACTAAAGGCTCCTAATCTTTATTTTGTATTTACATATAAATATATAAACATAAACATAAATATAAATGAATTATATGCATGGTCCAGTCACATATATTAACGCCTCGTTTAATTCACAGATTTAAATTTTTAATTTAAGTTAAAGTGTGATATTTTTTAAAACTTTTTACTGTAACAGAAAAAATTAAATGACATTTTTTGAAAGATTTTTACTGTAAAAATTAAAACTTAAAATTCGAATCTGTAAAATAAATAAGGCATAAATTTTCTTTTCCAATTTCATTATGGTCTCTTAATCATTTAAGAGGTGATCAATCACTTAGAAGTACTATGCACATAATAGAGCAATTAACTTGTATTTTTCATTCAACTGCGAATTTAATTTTGTTGAATTGTTGGATACATATACAATTTAGTTTACTTTCTTAATTTATTAATTATTCTCTTAATGAATTATTTAAGGGTATATTTGAGAAAATAGTCTACAAGAGATTCGTTAAGAAGAAAATGTTTAAGTAGGACAAGTATTTATAACGGTCATATTTGAACAAAATAATGTTTTGAAAGCCTAGAAGAGATAATATTTATATATTATTTAGGCATACATTTAAAAAAAAATAGTGCAATATAGCATATTAAAATATTATTTTAGACAGGCACATTTAAAAGTATAAATTTCAAATAGTATAACACATTTAAAAATATTAGAAAAGAGTAAATAGTATAGTAATTATTAGCCTACATATGAAAAGGAAACGTTTTTATATGTAAAAATTCATTGTGAAAAATTATTGAAGCGGACAACTCGAATTAAAAACTCGAATCAGCGAAGTGAACAGACCCTTAGAAAGTGCATTTATAAAAGTCATGTTTAATAGATATAATATCTATAAATATGTAAAAATATTTAATTAGCATATGTTTTAAAAGAAGTATTTCAACATGAACAATTCTATAGAACACTGTAAACGTAATAAATGAAAAAGATAATATTAGCTTAGCAAAAACGTAAAAGGTTAAAAAGTATAACAAAATGATAGTATAAGTTTAGGTAAAGAAAACTCAATAGCACATCAAACAAATTAAAAAATTGGAAAAGATGAAAAAAAATAAAAGGATAATAAAACCCAATGGAAAGGAACAAAAAAAAAAAAAAAAAAAAAAAAAAGGAAAAAAAAGGAAAAAGAGAAGCAAAAGACAAAAGCACAAGAAGAATCAAAATTTTGAATAGCTGGGACGCACCTGCTTGGGTGGCTAAAGTTCACTTGCAATGGGAAGCTAGCTTAGGGAGGCCGGGTTGGGAATTTAAGGTTGGCTCGGGTCGTTATTTTTAATGAATTGAAAATTGATAAAGAGAGAAGGGTCGGTTCAGTCTGATTCTAAAGTTTGACAAGTTTAGGATCAGACCTTTTGAAATTTATAAGATATTTTAAAGAAAAATTTTTAAAAAATAGTGTTTAGACCGATCTGAATAAGATTTCAGACTCAAAACGTTGGCTTGACCCGGCCTGAAAACTTAAGCCGGCCGGGACATGACTGGGCTAAAAGTGTCGGCCTCGGACTAGTCTAAACTTCCACCTCTAGCTTGGTGGGAATCCTATCCAATTTTAAGGCTTTGTTCTGACCTTTCTATTCTCGTTTAAACTTTAATTTTCCCTATCTGTCATTTTCACCTAATTCACTTGCATAAATGATGAAAAAGTAAATATCTAGCGGGGGAAAACGACATAAAGAAAAAATAAGCTAAAATCTCAAGAATATAATTAATATGTGTGTGTTAAAATAACTCTATTTCATAGAGTTGTGATATAGTACTTTTTTTCCACAAAAAGGAATAAATCTGTTATTTATATGTTTCTATTATAAACAAAGTTTGCTTTGGTCATTAATGTGACAAGGAAGATGCAATAACTTATCCTTTTTGTACAAAAATCTGCTTCACAAATGTTCAAATTTTATTTAGTACCAGTTTACATCAAATTAACAAGAAATTCAACGTTCCACTTATATTGATTATTAATTTTCATCAAATCAAGAATTCAACGCTTCCCTTCCGAGCTGTAGTGTAGAATATATGAGCACTGTCCGTGCAGTGTTAAATTAGTGAGTTAATATCAAATTTAAAGTATTTAAGTGAAAAAATCACTCCAATACAATACTATTATTTTGAGAAATAGTAGAAAATAAGTCAAAATAAAAAGTTAAGAAAGTATATAGACTAATTTTTAGTTATAGAAATTAATAGGTCATAACTTGTCAAGTTATAGTTTATAACTAGATAAATTATGAACAAACTTGTCAAGTTATGATTTATAATCAAAAAAATTATGGACAATTATAGACAATAACTTGTCAAGTTATGGTTCATAACCAGACAAGTTATGAATGAAAACAATAATTTAACCTATTTATTAACTTACGTAAACTATTAGCCTATTAATATTAATTCATCTCAATCTTGGCTTATTTTTCTCCTTCTCCCTACTATTTTTGGTGTTAAGTTTGAAATATGCTATACATAGTGGTAAATTTATAACCAAAAATAACATATGCTAAATTGTAGTATTTAATTATTTTATATATATATATATATTTCTTCATTTAATCATTATATAAAACTAGCATTTCTCATATTAGTTTATAAAAATTCACACACAAAAAGATTGACCTTTATTTATTATTCAAATGTTACAACAAAAGAGAGAACGCTCTTACAACTCAACTACGATTTCTACTTTTCTTCTCACCCTCACTCGCAAGGCAAAGCTTTGCTTTGCTTCTCTACTTTCTGAGAAGCTCTACTTCTTTCCTTTTCTAATGCGCATAACACAAGGGATGGGGAGCTATTTTATAGTTGAACTAAGGCAACTAACACAACTCAATGAGAATTATAACTTAAAATTATTTTTAATATGTGTATTTTTATGATAAAAAAACATAATAATAAATCATAAATTATAATTTAAATTATGACACAAATTATTACTCTAAATACAATATAAATAATTTAATAACCACACAATATCACTTTGAAAAAATAAGACAAATAATTCTTTTTTATACTTATTTAATATCCTTTACTTAAAATATTATATTGATAAAAATTAATTAAAAATACAAAATAAAAATCTTAAACAATAAATTTAAATGGGAAAAAGTGAGTATTAATTTTTTTAAGACCAATTTAATTTATTAATTTATATTTTAATTTAAATTAAGATGTGATGTTATATGAAAATTTTTTATTATAATAAAAAATTAAATGTGATTATTTTTTAAAAAATTTTACTATAATAAAACTTAAATTTTAATTTTTAACACTTTCTTCTACCCCACACACGTGGCGCATTATTCATCACACATTTTCTTGTGGTTTAACTAAGCTTGAACATTCCAGGACTTGGGCTTGAAATGGGCTGACATCCACTGGTACACCAACAAGTTTATCATCTTGCTTCTTCGATCACTGTTCGTGATGTGATGGG
This sequence comes from Morus indica, assembly GCA_029231665.1. Lineage (NCBI taxonomy): Eukaryota > Viridiplantae > Streptophyta > Magnoliopsida > Rosales > Moraceae > Morus > Morus indica. The sequence continues at coordinate 18,019,173 of JACAGA010000006.1, forward strand.
TTTAAAATTAATAAGATAATAATTATATAAATTAATAAATAAATTAAATTATTATTTTTATTCATAATTTATTTAATTATAAATTATTATTCATAATTTATAATTTATTTAATTATAAATCATAATTTAATAAATTTATTAATAATTTATTTAATTATAAATCATAACTTGATAAATTATGACTTATTAAGGGCCCGTTCACTTCGCTGATTCGAGTTTTTAATTCGAGTTAAGATTTGATTTTATGTGAGAGCTTTTTACTGTAGCAAAAAGTTAGATGTGATTGTTTGTGAGAGCTTTTTACTGTAACAAAACTCGAATTCTAAACTCGAATAAGCGAAGTGAACGAGACCTAATTTTATAATTAAAAATTAATTAATATAAGATTCATTTTGTTTGTTAATTTAAATTTAAATTTAAATTAAATGTAATTTTATGTAAAAAAATTTTACTGTAATAAAAAAATTAATATAATTATTTATGAAATTTTTTATTGTAACAAAAATTAAATTATAAACTCAAATTAACAAAATAAATAAGATCATACTTTCTTAATTTTTTATATTAACTTATTTTTTACTATATCTCTTTAAAAAATGGGTGTAAATCTTTTTTCTTTATTTTTAATAAATAATATTTTATTAATGTAATTATTTAATTAAAAAATATTATAAATTAAGAATTAAAAATAAAAACTTTAACTAACGGATATTGGTCAAAATCATCTCATGAGTTTTTGACACTTTGTTTTTTCCTCTTTTTTCATATTTAGAACGTGACAAATCCCAAAAAACGAAATTCGGCAAATCCATACATAAACAAAGAAGCTTTCGCACTACTTTGATGGCAACGATTGAATTAGAAACACATTTCTTAAGCACTCATCATACAATTACAGATTTAGTTCTCATAATAAAACACAGCACAAGCCAGCAGCCTCCACTAATTAGCTTTTCTTAAATATTAAAAAGGACTAATCACACATAGCATGACAAACAAGGAAATTAAACAGAGCACTCAACAAAACAACAACACAGAGACCATATCATGTTTATGAGTTTAATAATGGAGCAGATAAACATTATACTCAACTACGGCGTCCAGAGAGACAGGATCAAAGCTGTAAGTGCTGGCTTGAGCATAGCCCCTGGCAAACCGGAAAAGGCCGCTGCCACTTATGACCGGGATCTCTCGAACCTTGTCGGCGATACGATTCCGTCCGAAAACAGTAATAGTACTGCCATTGTACTTCCCCTGAACGAAAACGAAGGTCATGGCCATCAACAGGGAAAACTCTTCTCTTGAAGTTACTCCGTAAAATCCTTGAGCCCTTCCCAACAACTTGGAGCTCAGCTCCGGCTTTTCAGTCAGCGGATTGTCGATCATGGTCACCGATCCGAACCCGCTCTTCGTTGTCTTATTGCCCTTCGGTTCTACGACTCTCACGGCGCTAGGGTTTTGGCCGCTGTACGTGTCGTGCCAGTAGAACCGGAAGTGGCTGAGCTTTTCCTTTTTCAAGCCAAGAAGAAGCTTTTGATCGTCGACGTCTCTCTCTGCTTCGTGATCGGCTGAAACCAGGGCAACGCAAATGAGGATCGACAGAAGTGTAATCTTTGATACGGGAAGGATTCTACTGGCCATTGTTGAGAAATGAGAAGCTCTTTTCTTTTTCTTGGTGTCACTTGTTAGGTCTGTGCCTGAAGTTTGGAAATATATATATATGTTTTATGTGTACATATATTATTCTTAGCGTTTACAAAGAGTAAAGTTTCTTTTTTTTTTTTTTTTTTTTTTTTTTTTCTGGTTTTGGTGGCATTGAAAAGAGTAAAGTTGGGTCTCTTTAATTGATGTCACGTCATAGACATGATAGAAAGTAGGGGTAAATCAGTCCATCGGTGTAAAGCTGTCGGAAGCGTTTTGTGAGATAAGATTTTTAATCTAAGAGGATTGAGATTTATAAATTAAAATTATGGGACTAAAATTATTTTTATTTATATATATATATAAATTAAAAATATTTTAATTACATAATTTTAACACACGAACTAAACGTCTTTAAAGAGATTGAAGTTTTCGAGAGAGAATAGTGCTGTAGTACTATTGAGTACTGTAATCTTTGGAGATTTTTTTTTTTTAAGAGCATCTTTTTTTGGAGTTTTGCAAAGAATAATACTCCGTTCATTTCGCTTATTCGAGTTTAGAATTTAAATTTGTTACAGTAAAAGTTCTCACAAATAATCACATCTAACTTTTTTACTACAGTAAAAAACTCTCACATAAAATCAAATTTCAACTCGAATTAAAAACTCAAATTAGAGAAGTGAACGGGCCCTAAAAAACAGCCACCGACAACGGGGAAAGTGCCGCATCATTTATTGATTTATTTATTTTTTGTTTTTTTGGAGTAAATCTTAAATATGTGACTGTGACGTGAGCACATATTAGTAACTGACCTTTGATATTAAGAATAAAAACTATTACTCCATAGAATATAGATTACAAATGTGGTGGTCGAGCCGTACGTTACTAGCAAGCGAAGGCAAACTTATTTTTTACATTTTGAAATATGTTGTCTTCAGTTACGTATTATTTTCAGTGTGTTTTATAGATAGATTCAGAATCATGATTCAGAATTTTAATTTAAAATCAATGTTTGTTTACAGTGATTTTGAATCATGATTCTAAATTATGATTCAGAATAAATATTTAATTTAGATGATTCTGAATCATAATTTAAAATTTAATGTAATATTTCAAACTAACTCAAATCATGATTCTAAAACCACCATTCTCTTAATTTAAAGTGATTTAAATTTCTAATTCTGAATTATAATTTTAAAATCATGATTTGAATTTAAAATTATAAATCATAACTTTAATTTTAAAATTATGATTAAAATTATTTTGATTTAAATTCTCATACCAAATCATATTTCATATGTTTATTGCTACAAAGAAGAATTCAAAGGCAGCATTCAATTCCTAAAGCTGCAAAAGATCAGTTGTGTTTACATGTGATTACTTTAGGGGTGTATTGTTGTTCAAGTGTACAAGGACAATTGAAACACGTGCAGCATAAAAAAATATATTACTAGGCTGTTTATTTTATTGATTTAAATTTGTAATTTAATTTGATATGTGATTTTATGTGAGAGTTTTTTACTGTAGTAAAAATAAAAATTAAATGTGATTGTTTATAAGATCTTTTTACCGTAACAAAACTCAAATTATAAATTCGAATCGGTAAAGTGAACGAGACCAGTGTACAATTGTGTGTTTGTTCTCATTCATGAAGGAAACCTATTTGTCATTTTTCAAAAGGAGTTCTTACAGAATGTGCTTCCATTTTTGGTAGAGCCTTGCCATTAGATTTAAATTTTTTTGAGAAAAATATTGTAATAAAAAATTTGAGTGTAATTTGTGTTAGGTAAAAGAACATCTAAAAAATATTTATTAGTTTCGTTCATTTAATTGATTCGAGTTTTTAGTTTTAAATTTTTATAATTAAAAGTATTAAAAAAATGTCACATTCAATTTTTTTACTATAGTTAAAAACTCTAAAAAATATATTACATCTTAACTTAAATTAAAACTCAAATTTGTAAAGTGAACGACACCGTTATAAGTTTGTGTTTGGTAGAGGGATTCGTTCTCTGATTCAAATCATGATTTGTAGTTTGTTATAATATTTTCTCTCATAAAAAATATACGTAAATCAAAAATAGTTCGAATCATATAGTTTGAATTCTCCGTCTAAACGTTTAGAAAAAAAAAGTGAGACTGTTCCTTTTATTGCTCTACACGTCATATGCATGCGTAGCATACTCTGGAGTTGGGAAAACGGGAGCCGATTGATGTTCCACTTGATATAACTGCTTCTTAATTCGCAACAAGTCATTCAACGAACCTATTGTCTTTAAAAGCATGAATAAATTATACATAAATCATGTTTTTAGTTTAATTATGATTGAGTGAATATTTAGTTCGTGTATTTAAAATTATAATTTAAAATTATTTTTATTTTATATGTATTTAAAAAAAATACTATAAAAATTATAAATTATGATTTAAAATTAAAAATAAATATAAAAAATAAAACGGACCTGAGTTTAATTCTTTTAATTCTATTGGTGGATCCTGAAAATTTTTAAATAATAGCGCCAATAATCTCTTTACAAAACATAAATAATAATAACAGAGATGTAGCCAGCTAAGGCCAAAGGGGCCGCCGTCACGCCGGGCCCAGCTAGCTTCTTTAGTGTACTTAAAAAATTTATTATTTTGCCTTATTTTTTCATGTTTAGCCTCCATAAAATTTTCCATTTCTGAGTCTTGTGTTTCATTTTTAAAAGTCCTTATTTATGTACTTAAGTTTGACACAAAATTTATTTTGATATTTTATGTAGATCGATAGCAATGTAACTGTTTCTGAGAATTTTTTATTATAATAAAACTCGAATCGGTAAAGTAAACGGAACTTTTAGACTAATCATATATATTTAATAGGTGAAATATCGATAGCAATGTAATTATTCAAAACTCTTATATAAAATTACAAACTGAATGTAAATGTATTATTGAAAGCCAAGACAAAAGGAAATTAAACAAACAGTGGCAACAACAGCGTGGCCACATGCATGTTTTAGTTTAATAATGGAGTAGATAGACATTATACTCAGCCACGGCGTCCCCAGAGGCAGTATCGTAGCTGTAAGTGCTGACCTGAGCATAGCCCCTAGCAAACCGGAAAAGTCCGCTGCCGCCGATGACCGGCAACTCTCGAACCTTGTCGGGGACGCGATTCCTCCCGAAAATAGAAATAGTACTGCCATTGTACTTTCCTTGAAGAAAAACAAAGTTCATCGACATCAGCAGGGAAAACTCTTCTTGTGAAGATACTGCATAAAACCCTTCGGCCCTTCCCAACAACTTGGAGCTCTTCTCTGGCTTTGCGGTCAACGGATCATCAAACGCGGTCACCGTTCCGAACCCGGTCATAGTTGTATGGTTGGCCGGCGGTTTCACTATCGTCACGGCGCTAGGGTTTTTGCCGCTGTATGTGTCGTGCCAGTAGAACCGGAAGTGGCTGAGCTTTTCCATTTTGTGGCCAAGAAAATGCTTTTTATCATCCCCGTCTTTCACGAGCCCATATTCTTCTTCTTCTTTATCTGCTGAAACTAGGGCAACGCAAATGAAGAGGGACAGAATTGCAATCTTTGAGATGGGAAGGATTCTGCTAGCCATTATGGTTGAGTAAGCTGATCTTCTTTTTCTTGGTTTTCCAAATTAGATCACCATTTGGACACACTCACACTAACACACACACACATATATATAGAGGAAGGAAGAAGAAAATAAGTAAAAATTTAAAATAAATTAAAATTAATAGGTTAATAATTTACATAAATTATTAAATAAGTTAAATTATTATTCTCATTCATAATTTGTCTGATTATAAATTATAACTTGACAAATTATTATTCACAATTGTTTATAACTTATCTGATTATGAACTATTACTTGACAAATTTGTCAATAACTTATCTGATTATGAATCATAACTTAATAAATTATGACCTATTAATTTCTATAACTAAAAATTATTTATATACTTTCTTAAACTTTCCATATCGGTATATTTTCTACTATTTTCTCATATATATATGCATTACAATTCTAATTTACATTATTACCATCACCAAATAATATATTATTTTGTTTGTCTCGGCCTATTTTTTAAATCACGTTATTTTAACGTTTAGCCCTGTAAATAGTTTGACTAACATTTAAAATTGTCTGGCACATCATTCAGATCCAGATGAGTATTCTACCCAACGGTGATCAGCTTTGGTTGGTATAATGTTAACACGTGTGAAACCTAGCTACCAAGAACATACTATATTTTTTGCCCGTTAAATTCGTTGATTTAAATTTTTAATTTAAGTTAAAATATAATTTTATGTAAAAAAATTTTATTGTAATAAAAAAATTAAATATAATTATTTTTGAGAGTTTTTTACTATATTAAAACTCAAATTTTAAATTTAAATTAATAAAATAAACTGTACTATGAATACTTCTAGAGTTTTACAAAGAGTTAAATATGGGTCTCTTTTTATTTGAGTCAAATGCAGCACATGGTATTACTGGTCAAAGTTGTGCTTGCATATAGTCGAGTCAAACATGTATCAACAAATCTGATGATGCCACGTTATTCTTGTGATAGAAACAACTGTTAAATTAGTCCATCAAAGGATTCGTCATCGCTCTCTAAAAGAATTAAATCGACTCGCGTTTGACACGTGGTGTGTTTAATTGGACTAACGTGGTTTGGTGGAGATAAGGACATAAGGTTCATAAGCATATAATGGACTTGGGTGTCTAGAATTTTAATCTCACGACGAAGCCACGAGGAAGTTGACCTTTCTTCATGTTGCTTTGTTGGACCAGACTCCTCACTCTTCTAGAAGGGAAATAAAGAATGAGTTATTTTCACATATTAGAGTGTGTATTAAGATCCGTTTAATTTGTTGATTTAAATTTTTAATTTGAGTTAAAATGTAATTTTATACGAAAATCTTTCACTATAGTAAAAGAGTTAAATATGACTATTTTTAAGATCTTTTGCTATAATAAAACTTAAATTCTAAACTTAAATCGATAAAATAAATGGATTATAAAGAAATAACACTATTTTATTTCTATCATTATTTTAAAATTTATTTTATATCAATAATAATTTATAGATTATTTTTTTTTATATAATTTATAGGTTACTTTACGTAATTTATAGGTTAAAACAAATAATGGTGAAATTAGAAATTTTAGTGCTAACTGTACTCACTGTAATAGTGGAGTATCTTTGGAGTTTTGCAAGGAATAAAAAAACCACCGATAGAAAGGAAAGTGCTGCATCGTTTACTAATTTATTATTTTTATTTTTATTTTTTATAACTTTTTATTTTTATTTATTTATTTATTTTGGGTGAGTCTCTACAAATTCTATTGAGGATGTATTAAATACATTTTGTTGACTGACCATTCAAATCTGGCGGTCGGCTGCCGTCCGTCACTAGCTATCACGTCCCCAGGCAACCACTATTTTTGACATTTTTGAAATTCGAAAGTCATCAATTGTGTATCATTTCACAGATTATTGCTACAAAGACGAATTCAAAGGCAGAATTCAATTCTTAAAATCTTTACACTTGATTACTTTAGGGGTGTATTGTTGTTTAAGCGTGAAGGGACAATTTGAAAAACGCGCATAATTCATATTTTATTAGTGGATGGTATCAAGTATTATTAGTATCTAATAATATTTATTTACGTGTATTTGTTCTCATTCATGAAAAAAATTAACTTGTCATTTTTTAAAAGGGGTTCTTACAGAATATGTTTTAATCTCTACTTGATATTAAAGATTTGTTTGTTTCATATATTTAAAATTAAATTATTAATTTTGTTACATTATTTTTTTCTCATAAAAAATTTAAATTTTAACTGTCGAAATTAAAAATCATGGTTTAACTGTCGAAATTAAATTTGTTACATTATTTTTCTCTCATAAAAAAACAGAAAACCATTGAAAATAAAGTCTATATTTGGGCTGATTAATTAGAAAACCTTGAAAGTTGAAATCTATATGCTTCATTCACATGATCTAGATTCACCTTTTCTGCATAGTAATGCATTTTCTTTTTTGGCTTGCATTGGACTGGTTTGGTTATGGGATTTCATGATCGAAGCAAACTAGGCTTGGGAAGAAAGCAGTGAAAAAGAATTAATGTTATTTTTTCTCACCATTTTCTGATGTTCCTATATGTTTAAAAAGAAAACATGATTTTCCGCTAAAAAAGAAGAAGGAAAATATGACTTTTTGATTAATCGATTGTTAGGTCATTCAACTGGATTTTAATTTGCATGATTGTCTAACATAATTGTTGATTAGTTAAATCTTACTAATTGAGTTCTGACCCTGTTCACTTTACCGATTCGAATTTAGAATTTAAGTTTTACTACAGTAAAAAATTCTCAGAAACAATCACATCTAACTTTATTAGTTTTATTTTTTGTTGTAAAAAGTACTTATGAAGCAGAGATTTTTTCCCAGTGGTTTGAGATTGATGTTAGCAAAATGACATTTAACAGTCTGTAGAGTAGGTACATAAGGTAGAATATAGCTTTCTATCCCGATCGTGATTCACAAGATCCTGCGTGTATTAGTCTAGCTGTTTTTTTTTTTTTTTTGATAATTGTTATAGAAGTTGTATTATATAGGCCGTTTATGTATGTAAGTGTACTGTCAAAAAAATGGGCATTAAGAGAAAATTGAAATAGTTGATATATGTGACTTATATCAATTCTATATGTTGGAATGTTGAAAAGTTGATAGTTGATATATGTAACTTTCAACCAAAAAAAAAAGTTTATATATATATATATATATATATA